>UXGD01002050.1:0-28871 GCA_900474315.1 Torymus auratus
ATGTAAAATTAGTTAAGTAAGTTAAACCGAGGCATGCCAACATTATGAAGTGCCTATTGACGTTCGTAATATGAAATTATAATGTGTATATAATGTTATAATGATTTTTTGATTAATTAAATATACGTTTGATCAAACAATTACTTTAACTTTATAAGCTAAAGTTCAAACGTGTTTCTATTATTGATTATTTCTTGTCACAATTTGTTTTTTCTTTTCGATTAATTTATAAAAATTAATTAATTGTACTATTATTCGGCACAATCTCGCGAATGATGCTAGTTTTCCTTACAAAATTGCGAATCGTACTAGTATTCGTCGTAAAGTCGTGAGTTATGCTAGTTTTCGTTGCAGTTTTTGGAAATGTGCTAGTCTTCGTAAAGAGGCCAAAAAACGTGCTAGTTTTCGTAAGGAGTTAATTCATAAGATTCTTAGAAACGACGTGTTGATTTTATGGAGTATCATATGATAAAGAAAGGTAGTGTTTTTGTTAGAGCATACTAGGTGTAGAACTTGTTTTTCTATATTTGGGTATTTTTTTATTATTCACACTTATCGAAAGATCATATATATTCATTAAATCTATGTGTATTGGTATTGTTTTCTTGAAATCGCTAAATAGTGTTCTTTACTCGTTTAACTACTGGAACGTTTACCTTAATCCTATTAATTTTTCGCTCTTTGCCTCTGCGGAACGTGCTCGCCCACCCAGTAGCACCTCGTTATAGCTGCGCATCGCCAAATTTCGCAGAACAATTTTGATCGCAGCTCTCCCACCACGTTGTTGCTATTACGCTACGATATATCGACGAGCGTGCGATTACGCAAGCACGGTTATTAATCCTCACGCGCGAAACGATCCACGAAATTTTTATCGGTCCGTTCGACGTGCTCCAATTGCTGTTATGGCTCCTTTTGTTACTAGAGCACGTCCGGCGTGATTGTTTTTCTCGGAGTGCTTTACGAGTGTCTTTTACAAATAAGAAAAAAATACTCGATTTAATTTTTTCTAAAAATTGTTAGAAGCGAAAAAAGCTATTTTTGATTTTTTTTCCCACCCGTCGAGAGATGATGGGATTAAAAGTTTTTGATAGCTCTCTAGAAACTTTCCTTATTTGCAAAATGCAGAGAGTGCGGGCGAGGCTTAGAAGGAGATGAGGGGCGAGGATCTGGAACATAATCATGAGCGGGGCTGATATTTGCGGAAGTTGAATTACTTGGTTAATTAATCCGCGAGACTGAATTTATTTTTATGCAGCGATTTTGGGTAGAGAATCATTTGGTTTGGGGTGTGCCCGTAGGATTTTATTGGAGAACTTGCCTCATTGAAAATAATGACTAAGAATTTATTTCAGTCGGTGTGGATAAAGATTCATCCTAATTTTGCTCGTTCCCCTGTTTTCATTAAATTTAGAGCGATATTTCACTTTAATCAATTTCGAGAATACGTTACCTAAATCAAAATACAAATGTCGGTACTTGTATTCAATACATGAATATTTTTGGTTAATTAAGTTACAAATGAACATTAAAAACATACTTTCGCCATAATAAATATGTATATGTGTGTATAATTTAGAAACTTAGTGAAATTAATTTTCAAGAATCAATCATGAATATGGATACTAATCAAACCAAATTAACCAAGTCTTAGTACCCTGGATTGCCACCAGACGGCGATCTGTGTTCTCTTCCCGCAAATGAAATTTTCAATCACGGAGTTAAAAAAATCTTTTGGTTATTCGTCTGTTTCAGTTAGTTGCACGTTTTTTTTTATATTTTACAGATATCTGAAGTCCTCTTTATGAGTTTTATATAGCTCTGCATTGTTACATTATACTGCCAACTGGCTAAAGTAATCATTAGATTTAAAATGATTGTTTTACTAACATATATAATAGATTTAAGACATGTTATAAGCGCCTGGCGGCGATCAATAACATGAACCAAAAGATACATTATTTTCTTAAGAAATTTCTTTTTATATATTGCTGTATAAATAAGTCACATTGAATACACTTAACATAAATTATAAATGGAACGCCTAATATATGTTTTCATTATCGTTAATACGAAATCATCGTTCTGTCATTCAAATTTTTATCAACGACATTTATAGAAAAGCAATATCGATTCAATCCACTTCCAGCGACTCTTCTAAAATTGACTGTACCCATCAATACAGGGCAAAATAAGAATCGAGACCGAGCCACGTGTTGGAAATCAACCTCAGCGCATATGCACACACCCACACGCTCACTCTTACCCGAGCGACAGGCCCTCGCTTACACGGCATCGGAATCTCAGATCGCGAGCACAGAAGACGCGGGTGCCTATTGTGCGCTTCACCTTTCTCGTATCAATGCACACGTGTACATTCTCTCGTGCATGCACCCGCCACAGGAAAGTTTCTCGAGTAGAGTAGTTTCCTGCTGCTATACCCTCCCCCTTCTTTGTCGTGCATACCTAGCCGTGAAATTCGCGAGATTCCAAGGGTATCGCGCATATATGCAGACCGAGGGCGGCGACGCTAGAATATATGTATGTATTTCGGAGGAAGGGGGGAACCTCGCGTGACGAGCAACAATATCGCGGCGACCGGAAGCCGGGGGTGATTTCGGTGCTCGCGAGCGCGGGCGGGTGGGTTCACTCGCTCGTCGATGAAAAGTTTCGAGGTAGGGAGAAGGGGATGTACCGGTGGGAGGTGGGGGATAGAATGTGTCGTCGGGGGAATGTAATTGGAAGTTTCTTTCCCGGCTCTTTTATGCGGGTTTCGTCGATTTGATTTTATTGGGTTTGAGGCGCGGGAAATAGAGAGTAATAGTGGTAGTATTAGAGTAGTACGCGCGCAAGGCTTTGGATGTGTGGAATAGGATATAAGTATTTTCGACGGTGATTTTTGGCTGATTAGTTTTTATTTGGCTTGGAGCTTATCTCGATAATAAGGGGGTGATTTTGGTGATGGACTTTGATCGAGTTATATTTCTCTTTTTTACTCCTTTTCGATTTTCTCGGTGACACGTGGCAAAGGGCTATTTTGATAGGGGCTGTATAGTTTTGTAGGTCGGACAGTGACGGAGCTTTATAAGAGAAATTCATGGAAAAAATGTTGGGAGTTAATGATATTACAGTCCATCAAAGTCACTCTTGGATGGAAACTCTGAAAAATAAACTATATCTTTTTACAATTTTCATTTTTTGACATTAAAATGTCAATTTCGGTTCCCGAAAATTAAAAATTCGCCCTGTACTCGTAAAAACTATCCAGCTTTTATATACGAGGAAGGTGTAATTAAAAAATTTGACTGTAGAAACGAAATTTAATTGAAAATCTGATTAAATTTCTCGCAATTTTTAGTTTCTCTTGATAAACATGTACAGTTGTTCGAAGCTTTCTTTCTCAGAAAACTCATTTGATTTTCAAACTTTGTACAAGCCCATATATTCTCCGTAGTAATTAGAAAATTTTTTCATACACAATAGATCGCGCGTGTCAAAAAGCAGATGCTCCATTGTCCGTATTTCCCGTCCGCTGCATATACTTAATTTTTCGAGGGCAGAAAAAAAGCTTCACCCAGCGGCTTCGTTATCCGCAATATCTTCGAAATAGAAAATCGATGGTCGAGCAAGTAAATGCCGCGTGAAAAACTGTATCTCTCCATTGTGCGGCGCAATAAGCGCTAGTATAGCTTTGTTTTCGCAACTATAGAAAAAAAAAGAATTGTATGCACACATGTAGATGTACACTTCCAATCTACGTTCGATACAATTCTTTTCGTGCCGACGAAAAAGAAATCTAAACTGAAACCCTTCCCACTCCTCCGGAATAACTTCCTTCGTGCCAATAACTCTCACACACACGCACGTGACCCATCAAATATTTATTATGCAGGCATATAAGCCACACGCGCGCGCGGGCGCTTGAGGCTAATCGAAAGGAGTCGGAAGGCATCGTTCAAAGTCCATTGCCCTCAATACACCGCAAACCCCATCACTATTACATCACCCATCCCTACCTTCCCTTCCATCCCATTCGCCACGCAGGACGAAGTCGCTCGTTCGGTGACATCTCTCTCTCTTTCTCTACTTCCTTCAGCATCGAAATATATAAGTTCGAGGCGACCGCGGAAGCGCGATAACGGCGCGGCCGATATCGGCGAGTCGTCCCTGAGCCTTCTCTCATCGACCGCCGCGCGGCCTCCTATATACACGCCGCGCAAGGTCGCAGCTCCCGCGCCTGCCTAATGGGTTAACTTTTCTTTTTTTCATACACGCTGTCTCGCGTATCCGATATTTGATTAGTCGCGGGGTAAGATTTTCTACTTCTTTTTGCAGTGAATGGTGCACGGATATAATGTGGATGCGTCCTTGCTGGAAACGCAGGCTTTGGGGGGTACGATGATACGGGGAGAGCTTGCGCGCGCTTGCAAGTTTTCCGCTCGCCTAATTATATCGGACCGACTGATGTGTTTGCGAAAGTTTTGCAGCGGAAGGTGGCTTTGCGCTGGGGTCTCGTTCATTAAAATGCGTAGTAAGTTGGTTAAAGGAGAAGGTGGGCGGGTGTTCAATGGCGAATGTGCGAGCTCGTCTTTGTGATTTTACCCGGTAATTGATGATGTAAAGTCGCGCGTGGGTGAGGCTGGTGGTTTCTTATTAGAAGAAGTTTTTGGTTACCTATAAAGTGTGAACAGATATTAGGTTGAATATTATTTTTGGTGGCTGTAGTATCAATATTTACGGGTCGAATGAGCTTTATTTTATTACGGTAGAACGAATATTTAGTTTCTTCGCAGAAACAATAAGCAAGTTATAATTTACATTGAATTTGTATGATGTGGCTTGATGTAACTTATTAAGTCTTTTTCATAAAAATACATTCAGTTATAAAACAACGTGTTCTTGACTCGCAGTAGCTTATGATGTGTACATCGCAGAAATTTTTCATCCTATACATCGAGAGAAAAACGTATACAGAAGAAATAACTATTTGACGTATACATAGAATCTTGTTAAATTTACAATGTTTTTCGGAAACCTATACTTTGATAATTAAAAGGTAACTGTAAATTTTAGTTATGAATACGATTTGTTAAGGCAAGTCTCTACTATTTAAAAGAACAAGATTTTCTAGTAATTTTTACAGATAATTTATGGATTTGTATATTAAGATATTATTCGTTATACAATAAGTTTGCTAGATCTATCTGTTTCTTCTCTCAGCCACAGGCAATTTCTTTAATTTACTAACCACTAACGTAAAAACATTTGTATGTTGCTTGAACCTCTAGCCACAAAATTTTCTATCATTCTATGCTCTACAACAACATCGAAAAAAATATCGTCTACTGTTATACACACACACTATCAGCAGGCTTCCCTTTATTGCATGAATTTACATGACATCAGTCCTGACGTGATTGACATCCTACGTATATAGACAGACGTGCGCATACCCGCATATACTCGATGTGCGGTTATTTACGTAGCCTTGTGTCCTGATGGCTTTCGACGTAACGTCGCGAACGCGTCCCGGCATCATAATAACACACAAGCCTGGTGCCGGACGGGTAATGCGGTTTTAAGCTATGCAATCTAATATCGTCGAATAATAGGTGAATTTACTCGGCCTTGATTAATTGAACGTCGCGCCGGCGGGACAGCGAGCAAAGAATGCGGGGGCGACGCCAGCGCTCGCGCAGGTGGTATATAGGTACACGGACGCCGAGGGAAAATTGGCCCTTCGGGCGGTAATTCATAATTATGGAGCTCATGCGTTAGTGGCGGACGTGATACTCCATTTTAAAATTGGGTTAACTTATTGCCGCGGCTCGTTGTTATATTTAGCCGCTGATTTTAATAAATCATTGTTGTAATTTTCGATGTTTATTTTTCATTTGTTGGTAATAACAAAGTTGCGTTATTTACAGTTGGATATGATTAATCCTTTTATTTATATGTTAATATGTGATACCGACATAAAATGCAGAGTTTCGACAAATTTATTCACGTGTTCGGAGAAAAGCTCGAATTTTAATACAAATTAATGTGTCATCAATTTTAATATCAAATAATTTGGATCATGAAATTGTTTTTAAAAATTTTAATTTGAATCATTACTGGTTTATGGTTCGTTTACAACAAATTTATGTTCTTTAATACTTATCATGCTTTGCAATAATACCTGTAAAAGACATGGAAATAAAATAATGTAAAATGAAGACTTCCATTTAAGAATTTTCCGCTCAATTGAGAACAAAGGGATTTTCAAAAATAGCGAAAAAAAATATATATTTTCCCAAGAAAAAGCTACTGTGTCGTTTACCGCAAAAGTCAGTCCACTGAACTCATCGGTAAAATATGCATAGCATTTTACCTCGGACGCAATAACCTCAGTCACATTAAACTTTTATTAAAATGTAAGAAAAATTACGACGCGCCACAAAGGAAGTTTCAAGACAGCAATAACGCTCGCCCTTTACGTTCACCCAACATCCTAAACAATAAAATTATCATAACTTTCCCGGCTTTTATTTTAATTCCGCGTTCCCTCTAAATCCGTGAAATCTCTCTATTCTCGACACTAATATTCTTCTCTATTTCCCCGTCAAATCCCATTTTCATCCGGCGTTCCCCTCTCCGTGCAGCCTTAAACCACGCGCCGGCGTACTTGAATAGTTTTCTCACCTCGGCTCTTTATGTCGCTCTAGACCTTCCGCTCTTTCGGGCCGATCGCTCCCACATTAACCGAGCACTCGCTCCCCCACGTGGTCGACACTTATAGGCACTCTCGTTTCACCCTCCCTCGGCGAAGGCCAGGAACACGTGCGCGCGGATTTATTACGCCCGAGAGCAAGGATGAATTCTACGACCGCGCCGAAGAAAGGATCACGGACTTGCTCTCTCTCTTTGAGTCGAGCCCAATTCGAGCGATTATACTATCCAATATACGTATGAAAAAGCAGCCTCCTCTCTTACTTCAAAGGAACTTCCGCGAAAAATTCGCGCAAGGACAGAGAGGAAGGAAATTGGCGGGAGAGAAAGGAAGAAGGTTGTGTCGTAGGAGAAACCCGAGCGGAGAGTGTATCTGTATATGTATATATAATACGGGAGTGCGGCTCTCGCACTGCCGCTCCAGGGAAATACCCGGGCTGATTGCGTTCCGAGCGCTCGCGCGTTTTCCTTATATATATATTCGCCGGTTTCTCTAAAACGTGGAAGGGGGAGAAGAAGATAACGAGATCTTTCCCGGCGGCGCGCGTGCGACGGGAAAGAAAGCCGGATGAGTTGCCGATGACGGATACCGAGGTTAACCGACTCGGCTCGGTTTAAAGTGTAGTGCTGTATAGGCTACTTTGCAGATTGAAACTGAGAAACTTCCGCAAGAATGAAGTGTACGGTTAAAATATTTCTAATTTGTTTTTTTTTGCTTCTAAATTGGATCTACTCTTATATTCTTTCTCTCTTAATCAAGAAGTATGATTAAAAAAATGATTAACATTGAACTTATAGAATTCCTTGGAAGCATAACAATATTTAACCATAATTCAATGTTTACACAAACGTTGGTAATTGTTTTCGGTATAATATACACCAGCGAAAATTTGATTTAGAGAATACAATACGCTAAAAGCACGTAAAAGATAAAAGCATCCGCAGCAGCAACCGTCAAAACAGTTCTATCGCTCACAACGAGATGCAGACACATAGAGGCTGCCATCCCGCGATACGCGCGTTACATCAGCCTGCGCGGGCGAGACGCGCAAACACAACATCACTGCAGACAGTCGGAGACAGACGAAGACGTATCTCGTTATTGTGAAGCCAGCTCTATATGGATACGATTCTGTGACTCCATGCGCCACACCGACGAAAACAATGCCCTTCCCTGCGAGACATCTGCATATAGGCTATAATGCATATACGACCGAGATATGCGGCCGGTGTATATATCGCTGCACCGGAGGAAATTGACTGGAGAAGAAGATGCATATACGACAATGTCATCAAAGGCGGACGAGGGAAAATGAATTTTCACGGACGAGAAGAGCTCAAAGAAGACAGTCAAAATAGATGGTCCGCATGGCGGTGGCGGGGATGTTAGAAAGGCAATCTCCTTGGAACGACGTATTATGGAGTAGCTGTTGCGCTCGGGTATATATAATGTGCTTCTGAATGGGCTGTTGCTCCTGCTACCGCTGTGCGTATTTGTCTTTTGCTGGGATAATGGAGGCTCAAAGGAGATCTAATTATAAACAAGGAGCTGGAGTTGATAACCCCATCGGGGATTGAGGTGGTTGCGCCGGGACAAGCAAAGGGGGATATGCGTTTGTTTGCGATGCTGAAGAGAGACGGCGCGTGTTTGTTTATTTTGGCTTGTCGTATAGGGTAAACGAGGTATCGGTGTGCTGAGGTTGCGATGAGGATAGGTCAACGAGTCGTCGTTTATGACTTATTGAGTCGAGATTTTCTATAAGATAATATTTTTCATTGAAAATAATTCTCTGTATCAAAAGTTCCTTTGAAAAATAATATCCGGTATATAAGAAAGGAGGTAGAAGAAGAATTATGGTATAAGGAAGGAATCGACAACTGAATAACCAGATGTGTACGGTATTACTCTCGACGAAGAGATGAATAAAAACGTTAACTTTTGCTCTGAGTGGAACTAAAATCACGGCTCTGCGTTTCCTTTATACACGCGCTCTCTCCTCGTTATCTATAATATACCAGACTTTTCTCAACTAAATTCCAACCAAAGTATGTGTAGAGCATTGAAATACGAGAGAGTCTTACGGTAGTCCCCAGTTGTCGTTTAATAAGTGATAAAGGCTCGCCGAAAGTTCGGACAAGTTCATCGATTCCGAGTTGTCGCCCGGCTAGCGGTCCGAGAAGTTTCTCTCTCTCTCTCCCTCGGCTCTTCTTGCTATACGCCGTCAGAGCTGCGAGGAAATTCGATTTGCGCATCGTCGGGTGTATTAAGTTCTTATACAGGGAATGAGAATGACAATTTGGAAATTGAGTTTTCGAATTCAGAACGGAGTCAATGGGTCTTCATTGAGAGCGAAATGTCGCGCGCTCGCGCAACAGATAATTTTTGCTCTTGGATGTGTAAATCATAAAAGTTTCCATAGCTATTTATGAAAGTATTCATTAAAACCTGTCGTTTTCAATGCTACGTACGCGGCAATGTTTATATTTGTAGTTACGCTGAGCTCAAGCAACACGTCGATATCTTCCTTACTAGATACAATTATAGATTGTTTACTATCGGCATGTTCGACTAGCAAACGTTGCTTCTATAATTATCTCAATATTACACATATCCTAGTTACGAAACCTTATTTAATCATGAACCGACTATTCCCAAACTCCGTATCACCCCACAGCAAAAAAAACAGTTCTCTCATATACATAAACATATAAAAAAAGTCCTCTTATACATATACTCCTTAAACGCCTCAACATTCCCAGCGGGCCCATTAACAAATATCATTTACGCTAGAAAAACAAACGCCATGCGCTCCCAACTGCGCGCAAATCAGAGTCCCTCCGAAAAAAAAATATTTACGTAACACGAGACTGAACTCTCACTCTCGTTCCCTTCCCAAATCTCCCCCCAACGAATTAATTTAGCCACTCAAACGGCGAACACGAGAACACATTCAACTCCTTCTTTCCTCCTCCTCCACTCGACTAGTATACGTGCATTTTCACAAAGGGCGGAGAGAGAGAGAGAGAGAAAGAGCGTCTCGCCTTACCTCTCTTGGCGCCTGAGTTAATAAACGCGCGCTTGCGTTTCTGAACAGTGCAGTAGTAGCAGCAGCAGTTGAGGAGAGAAAGAAGGAGAAGGAAGAAAGCGAAACAGAATCCGAGAAAAGCGGAAGAGAGAAGGCAGGAAAAGCACGCTGCGCGAGGCCGCGGCGTATATTAAATGCCGTGCAGGATTCGCGCGTACTCTTAATCGAGGCTCCCTCCCTCTCTCTCTCTTCCAAGGCAACGACAACGACGAGCACAATAAAAAGCCGCCTCTTAAACGGCGCAGCGCTAAAAAGAAACGTGTGTATACGCGCGCGCTAGAAAAATTTCCACTCTCCGCGGCAATGGGTTTCGCTCCCTCCGTGTATGTGTCTGTATATAGATACTACGATGGGTATATATGTAGCCGTGTATATACGCACAGAGACAGACGTATACGTATACGTCGATAATAGAAAGGAAGGAGCTTTGAATGCGCACTCGCACCTTGAGAGCTTTATGCGCGCTCGTCTTGTTATCCCTTCGAAGAGTCGGAGAACAATGTGTATATATGTATATACGTATGTAGGTATATTATACATATGTAATATAGGTGTCGAATGCGACTTTATGTTTGATTCATTTCCCGAGCGCCGGCTCTGATGATAATGCACGCCGAAGCCGTATTCGGTAGCACCTCGCACTTGACGTCAGTGAAGTTATATACTTCGTCAATGATGCTCGTCCCCCGTATGTATGTATGTGTGTGAGTGTACCACTTATATTACGAGAATATCTTAAAGGTACTTCCGCAATTTCGCCGTCGCCGGACGCGCGTGGGTACATACACGTGTAACGTTTTTCGTGTAGGTGGCAGGCCTGCACGACGTCGATGGTTACATAACGCGCGCGTGCTTTATTATTGAGTGGGCATGAGAGCTTTTGTTCATCCGAATTGGATAGTACAGAAAGGAGTTCTTTTTTACTTTTGGCACGATGATGAAATATGTTCTGCAGGCTGCCGAATGTTTAATATTGCAAGAGTGCACGGTTATAGTGTTTGTTTGCACGTGCGTTGTTGTTGTTGTTGGTTCCGAAAATTGTTATCGGTTATAATCGAAAAATAGATTAAAGCGGAGATGTAATTACAGATGAGGGTGAATTAATCGAGCGGCGGTATTATTACGGTGGGAAAAAGAGACTGGCGAACGTAATGCGAGATAAATAATCTGTATCGAGTTACTTCAATTATACGAGTTAAGGACTTTGTAGAACACTGCGATGTCGTTTAGTTTTCGGAATTTCTTTTGTTATTGCGCTTAATTGTAATTGTAATAACGTTTAACTTCAATGTCCAGTTGGGAACTGTAAATGTTACAAGATATTTAATTAAATCGTACTTTTAAGATATATATAGCAACTTTCTCGTAACAATTTTTCGCTATTAAATAGTGTTTATCGAAATGTTAAAGTTTCGGCAAAAGTTTCGGCATAGCTCTCTCGCTATAGTTCCGCGCAATAGTAATATAGCGTAAACTCGCAAGTTTCTAAATGCAGAACTTTATCTCAGGACCCTCCTTAACCAAATGTGTAGAGTAACCTGCTAATTAGATATGCGCATTGCTCTACTTCAAGAATTAAGAAAATAATCTTCCTCATACTAAACTTTAGAGCACACACCAAGATACCATCTTTCCGTAAACAGAGTTTCAGTGATGTAAGTGTCCATTTGCTTCATCGCATATATATACCCCCGACAAATGACAAAAAAATCACCACCAGAGGAGACGCGCAAGAAAAACACAGCCTCAAATCCTCCAGCAGTCACTTGTTCTCTCCTGACAACTCCATTAAACACACTCGTCTCGACTCAAAAGAAACCGCCTTGCCCAAAGAAAAAAGGGTTCGCCTCGTGTCTGAACACACAAACCTCTTCAAGAGTCGACTTTTCCATTACGACAAGCATCTCTCTCAGGATGCTCATACTTGATCGAATGCAAGCGCGCGTTTGTGGAGAACAATGGCGGAGTACCGCGCGACGTCACCTGTCGTCTATCGAATTGATGGATTCGCCGGTTATCGCGATGACCTCGCGCAGTGAGTAGGTATATGTATGCGCGAGCGACAAGTCTGTTTACCGGGACACTTCGGCGTCATAGTCGCGAGAGAGTTTAGAAAGGGGTGTCTTATGTATGATGTACTGTATATGTGTATGTGAGGGAGTTTCGAAGGATCTCGAACGCGCGGGGATTGATTTTTCGCGCGGCCGTGTGTTTGCCGTGAGAGAGGTTCGCGATACCGACCTGCGTGGGGGTGAAAATACTTTCGCGAGAGAGTTTGTGTGGGTCATGTGTATAGATCCTGGCGTTAACCCTAATTTGTAAATGCGAGGGTTACTTTGGGGGTTGAAGTAACGAAAAAGTTTGGCTGATGGTAAGGGAAGGACTATGTTTTTCCCGGAAGTGTATTGCGTATTTCTTTTTCCACGAATAGGGATTTCACTTGTACATAATGGATGTTATTAGGGAGAGAATAATAATTATCTCTTGTAAGCTGGGTACACTTTGGAAAATGTAAAGTTGTTATTGTCAGCAAATCCTTCTATTTTTTTTTCGCCTCTTGTTTTCTTTCCTTGGTTTTACGGCGGAGTTTTATAACTACTTTTGCAAACTTCAAAGTCAACTTAAGGGCTCAATATTTAATTCGCATAAATTTAACAAGACTTGAGGCACATCAAACAGATTCGAACAATCAAAGTAAACTTTGCGAAAGTCGTACATCAAAACCAGCCAAGTCCATTTTCCATAAAGCCGATAATCGAATCGGCCGGGGGTAGTTGATTCGCGAGAGTTTGCGAAAGATGGACTTAGTCGAGCGTGATGTGTATAAGCTTTGAATTTTTATGACTTCGAATTGATATAACTTTGTTCTAGAATTTTTTATAACCTTTTCATTATAGTTCATCGTAAGAAAACATATTTACTGAATTATAACGAAATTATAGCATATTGATTATGAATTTTAAATAAATAAAACGAGTTAATATGCATATTCATAACTTTAAACTTACTATTTTTACGGTTCTCTGAAAACCTACGTTATAAGTAATTTTATATCTGATGATTTTGGTTCAAGGCTTTTTCTGCCTTTCAACTTTACATTACTCTATAGGTGACACGCGATTCATAATAAACTTGGAACCCACAAAATTCCGCAATGATCTATAGAATATCTAAGTGCGTATACCGTATACCATCTTCTTTCGCATATTACGTGCCTAACGAAGTAGAAACTTCCCGCGTAGCCGGTACGAGACACGCGGGAGAGCAACGACGAAGTATAAGTGAATCGATCAGCGCTGGCGAATAGTTTCGAGAGAGAGAGACGACGACGACGTGCGCGGACTTGGTACCCGCATGGGAAATCTCGATCGGCGACGGTCGTCGCAGCAGCCGGGCGAAACTTCATTAATTAAAAAATAAACCATCCACGGGAGTGTTTTCCTTTTTTTTCTCGTCATGCTCTCTTCGAGAAGAGGATTACCTACGTATATCGTATGTAGAAGTGGAATTGCGCGGATCGTTCGAGCCGATTAAATTTTTCCTGCGAATTTCGATGTATATAACGATTGAGCGGGTGCAGTTATTAATTTCGCAGGTTTGTAAATAGCAGAAAATGAAAGAGAAACATCGGCTATTTTTTTTTAATAATTAAAATTCGTTTTACTAAATAGTGGAGTTGAAACCGTGAATTGTTTATTCAATTTAATTGGTACAGTGTGTAATTAATTCCTCGCATTTTCCTGTTTAGTGGCGTTGCTCACTAAAATGATCGAAAACAAACAAGTAAATAGTGTATGTATATTAATTTGAATAATTGAACGTGCATTGCAATAAGGATGCAAATATTTAAATTTAATTATATTTCAGATAACGCGCGTGTGAATGAATAATACATTATTCTATTTGTACAATAGTGAATTAGTTATTAAATATAATATCGACTAAATAATAACGAAAATAGGTAAGATTATCACGATTGCAGTATGCCTTTTTAAACTAAATTAATTAATCAGTATAGCTCTCATTCGGGCAAAGTTATATTCATTCCACCTACAAGCCTTATATCATAAAACAAATATCCAGACGAAAGAATACGCATTTTTCCATTAAACCCCGAACAAAGCGCAATCGCGCGCAAAGAATATCCGCGACGGCGTTATCCCGGCATTATATATATACGCGAGAAAAAAACAATATCATGAATCACAGATGCGCGCCATGTACGCGTCTCATACGAGGAGATCACGTGTTTCAATTACGATGGCGAATCGGCTCGCACGCATTTGTACTTCGCTATCGCCGACGATTAAATCCTATGCATTTGTCGTCGACATATACGCACACGTATGTGCGTGTACGCATGCACCATACGTGTACATATACACACTTATCCATCGAGGCGCAAAGCGACGGTAAAATTAAATTTCTGCGCTCGACGCGACATGACGTTTACGTGCAGCACACTAGCACTTGTTAAGATAATTGGAATTACACCTATACATAAGTTCGGCCGCAATGCAATTTCCAATCAAAACAAATAGTAGAGCGAGCGAGCGTTTACACAGGGAAAATTAAAAGGTATAGACTTTTTTCCAAGGTTGAAAACATCGCCGGGGATTCGATTCGCTGGGGAGACAGAGGAAAAACAAAGGTTTTGAGTGAGAGGAGGAGAGAAAGGGTGCCGAAAACTAATATGACGATGGACTGCGCCAGACTGTTGATATGTGGGCGTATGTGTGAATAGGTGCGGGTATTTTTAGTGGGAAGATATTAAAAGTTTTTAATAAAGTCGGGGGTTTGCTGCTTTTTTCGATGTGTGTAATAAAGGGTGAAAAATCATTGTTTCAATAAGCTATAAAAATAACATTGAACATTTTTTCTTGACAATCAGAAGTAATTACATGAAAATATATCTTATATAAAATTCGGTAAAAATAAATTATCTTGACGCAATAAAGACTCATTTGCTTATGAAGGATTAAATTTAAATTTTGCTTGAATGTAATTTAATGAAATCGTAAAAATGTTCAAGTATTCTCAGAAGAAAGCTCCAATTAATTGAAATAAATCAGTTTAGTTACTAACACATCTAAAAGTATTAAAAATTACGAAATTCACAGTGAGTATAGCTCACGTCAACTTTGTTATTATAAATATAACGCTGTACACTTATATTTAAAAACCCACACACTTCCATTTTGCTCTCAATTATTCAAAAGACTGCATTTATTACTATTCAAATTGTCACGATTTATTCTGTAATTTGAAATATTTAATATTCGTACATCTCCCTAATAGAACGACGACTGAACGATTTTAACCGCGCGAGCATATAGCCGTCACTCACAAATGATTCATAAACGCTGTTATACTTCCACGCGATATTCGGCATTTAAAAGCGTCGAATATTCATTAATCACTCTGGAAAACTCATGAATTTCCAAAATTAAAGAAACAATAACGCAGGCGCGCCCAAAGCTCATCACTTTTCCCCAAAAACCATCCTGTAACGTTCACCAAACCTCACGAAAAAAAAACCACACACGCCTCTCAACAAAAGCCCATTGTTACACAGCACTGATCCGCGGCGATCGACGCGCGCTAGCTGTTTTCAAAGCCGTTTTCCCCCCGCATCATAAATGTTTAATCATTCGCTATCTCTCTCTCTCTGCTCCCTCGCAAAAAAAAACTGGGCGTAGGTGCGCGCGAACGATCGATCGCGTTGTTTTTTCGCTCGCTCTATCATATGTGTGTGTTTATATATAGAGAGCAGCTCGGCGTTCGCGCGCAAGATCCCTTTTGCGCTTATCGCGCGCACTAGTGCCGTATAAAAGCAACAATAACGACGGCGGCGGCGATCGAGTGACCCCGTGCCGTGATTCGATTGTCGCTATATAGCCGCCGCCGCGAGAGGAAAAAACAAACGCGGGAGAGGAGACGCGCAGTAGGCCGCGTTGATTTGATTTACATAGATGAATACGCGTCATTGCCGAGGGAGGGGAGAGAATGGAGTATGTTGGTGCGCGTGATTACGTAGAATAGTTTTATTGGGTTCCACTCTGGCTCTTAGACGTATGGTTGAGGTTTATTGCGGAAATTTTTCTTATTGCGTCGGGTCGGTTCGCGCGAGGATGGGTGGGAGGAGAGTGTGGCCGCGAGGGCAAATGGAAAGAAAACACGCGCGTAAAGCGTGCGGCGAGGTTGGTGGGATGGGTTACGGATGTTTCAGGAAATGCGTGAGAGGCGAGTGGTGTTGGCTGTAAAGTATGTGAATGTAATTGGTTGTGATAAATATATTGGACTGATCATGATTTTCAATGGATTTAAAATAATTATTTGCAGAGCATTAATCAAATTAAAGGACAGAATTAGTTTCATGAAAATACATTCTCAATTAATATCTAGCATATTTTTGTATTACTAGTAATTTAATATATCGTGTCATGCAAAGGGATTTCCGTTACATTTGCAGTCCAAGCTATACTTAGTTATTTAATCAAAGCGAGTAGATGCACAGCACAGAATTCACCCAGTATTGCAAATCAATTCGACATTTCAAGGAGACACTAGAGCTTACATACCGAATCAACACAGTTATCGACAGTTTCAGATTAATTTTTAATTTTTAATCTCTACCTACTTATATTTTAGTCATCCGCAGCTATAAATTTAACACCAATCGTCCACCTTCAAAACATCATCGAACGCGAAAAAAAAAATCACAGCTTCCGTCGTACACTCGCGTATACGCAATCCTTAATTGAAAGCACTCGACGCAGAACAACGCTGCTGCTGCTGTTCTCTCTCGAATCGACTTCAATTGCCACTTCAGCGCGCGCGCTCTTTTCGCCTGCACACTATATATATATATACATAGAACGAATGCGTGCGTATTAAACGAATATATATGTCTCTGGCGCCGCGACGCGGGGTATCGCGAATAATGAGCAGCTCTTAATGAGCGAATTGCGCCTTACTTATTGCCCTGGCGTGTAGTGCCTTGGAATAAGGTTGAATTTACCTTTGTAGTTTGACATTACAATGCTTGTAAGGTATTGTTAAATCGTTTTATTCGTGCACGATTACAGAGTAAACGATTTTTCGTGTTAATGACTCTTTTTCAAACTGTAAGGTTTGATATATTAAAGATGAAAGTCTATAATAATAGAATATATACAAACAATAATTTAAACACCTTATTTACAGTGATTTTCTTATAACTATACCAATTGCTTTTCTTCATCTTTAAACTAAAGACTTTAAATTAATATATTCAGCTGAAACTTAGCAAAGCAGTTTGCGCTTACAATTGTCGCTGTAAAATTCACTTAAAACTTCCATAATTCATTACAAAACTATATATATATATCCTCGAACGAAACTTCTCCTCTCAACTCTCAATTATCATTTCGCGCAGCAGCAGCGCCTGCACCCCGCAAACTGCAGTCTCTGCGCGCAAAATATATAGAAACCAAACTAAAGAACGCGTCGCGCAACTCGCGTGCTATATATACAGCGCGCGCAAGATTCCCGTCCATTAACCAGCCACAGTCGCCCTCGGAGTTCGTAATTCCATTAATAGTTCGTTATGTGATTCGGTCGCCCCCCGCAGCGCTCTCGGATTACGACGCGGAACGGTCTCTTTTCCGCGACCCCTTTTTTCTCGCCTTCTTTTTGCTCTCTCTTTCTTCGCGTCGCGCGTATAATACGGAGAAAAGCTCTCTTTGCGCGGACGACTTTGTCTCGCGCACCTGCGGCCTTTATTTAGCTGCGAGCGCGTGTCCCCAGAGGCTACACCGGCAGACAACAGCGTAAAGACATTAGGTCGCCTGAGCGCGCGCGTGTCTGGCTCGTTCTTTCGGCGCTTTTTATATGTGGAGCGGGGACGTGAAGTGGACGAGGTTTGCTTTTTTCTGGAGGATGTGGAGAAGTGAGGGTTGAATTGCGCGTGAAAGTGGAAAAATGAAGAAAATCTGGGGGATGGGTTATGTAGTAGATGCGAGAGTTTGTTTTGAAGAGTTTTGGCAAAAGTGAGCGTAAGAACGGGTTGAGATTTTTTGGGATAGTGTTATATATTGTGATGTTATGGCGATGTATTTATATTATAAAGGATACGGATCGATTTTAATATCATCGATAAATATATTCATATTCATTTGGTGTAAATTTGAGCCATTAAGAATTTATTATCCAGATAATAAATAATTTATTAGCATTGTAAAAATTATACGGCACTCCGCGTTTATATTCTCATTATTATTCATTCCAATCAGACTATTGAAGCGTTCATTTGGCCATAATGTATGGTTAATTTCTGTTTAACGTCCGTACAGACGTGACGGGAGGAGAAGCCAAAATTGATCTAGTGAAAATCACGATTAATCACACGGGGCATTTACTTTGATTGCGAACTATTGCTCTCATTCGCTGAGGTGTATTCAAATTGAACGTGAATTCGGACACTCAACCGCGAAATACAGACTGCGGCGATGAATTTATACGACACTGAACTAAAGTCGAATTGTCTCTGATTGTGCTTCAGTTTAGTATACATTTTTTTTTTTTCGTCGAAAACTTCCATTTGTCAAAATACACGTTGCTCAGCCATAGGCTGTTATTTTCGTCCGAAAAATAAAATACAATATTTTTCGTACGATGTAACAACGGGGGTTTATTTTTTTGGATGTACATATATTGAGATCGTTTATTTGAAGATACTGAATAAAAATTTTTAGTGGATGTTAGACTTTCCTCGTAGGATGTATAAAAACGAGCATATTTTTTTTTAGGTATAGGAAAAGTATAGAGTTTATACATATCTCGTAAAAAAAAATTTTACGCGGCTTGCCGTAAAGGGAGGCTGCAAATATCGCGCTAAAAAGTTGAAGTGCGCGGATCGGGCGGCGTTTGTAGCGAGGATGAAATTCCCCAGGAAAGTCGAAAGTGTTACACCAGCGCCATAAATAACGCTTATAGACTAATTTCTTCTTCCTTCTAATAAGATCAACCTTATTTATATAAGTCATAAGATGTAAACGTGACACCCGCTCGCAAAAATTTACAACCCCGTATTTATTCATTACAGCACGAAATATACCGAAAAATACTCAAAAGTTGGGCCGTATATAAAGCACTGTACCCTAATCTCGGGTTCAAACTTTCTATTCATTACCGCTGATCCGGGAAAATACTCAGCTCTGCTGCTACACTCAAAACATATGCGCGCACGTGAATATAAAACGAACACAAAAGACAAGCTAAACTCGCGTATACGCTCACTGAATCCCGAGATAAAAGCTCGTACGTTAATTGCCGCGCGCTTGCCGCCGCTATATATATACGCGGCGCGAAATATGCGCGCCGATAACAAGGATTTAGCTGCAATACGTATGTATATAAAGGGGCTATATATATACACACACAGTGTAGTACTGGTGTTGGAACTCGGTGATCAGTTGCGCGCTTGCATGCGTGACTTTTTCAACTGATTTGTGGTCTCGTGCACTATTTTGATTGCGGCCTGCGACGCGGTTAGTTATATAGCGTATGCATAGTTCGTTCGGTTCAAGAGTGTGTGGGATGCGCGCAGCTTTAGAAGCGATCGCGACGAATTGATAGTGTGAGGAGAAAGGGAGGTCGAAAAAGGCGTGTATGACGACCGCGAAAGGGTTTACGTCGATGCGTTTTTTGCCGCGTTTGGGATATGGACGTGTGGGTAGGGTTTATGGAAGATGAATCTGTGGGAAGGTTTTGCGACGCGTCGTTCGGGTAATGGAGTCGAAGCTGAAAGCCACTACCGGATTGAAGAGAAACTAATGTTTATTTGCTTTGTACACACTGAGAGAAAAAAATCTTTTAGTTATCATGGCATATTGTAACTGTTAAGATAATATCTTATTTAATATTAAGTTAATATATAGTTACAATGCCATGCTAACGTTATAGTTAACTAGGATATAATAGAGCTTATTTTTAGTTTCACGTTAATATTAATATGCGTAATGGGACATTATTCTGTCGATTCAAATGGGTATTATTGTTAAATACCAATATGGTGATAATTACTATGGATTACATGACGTGTAAGCGCGGCGGTCTAGTTGGCATGTCGCTCAAACGAACGACGCAGGCAATTGAAACTAATTGACAATTCTGAACTAGAATTAGTATGGAAAGCCAAAATAGAGATTTTGATTATATTGAGTATTTATTATTAATAGCGTATTTTTATAATCTTCTTATATATGACGATACTGTAAGATCACTGTTTTTGTATGGTTGAAATACTATCAGATTTTTCAAAGTATATATGAATTTTCTGTTTCATCATGAAATTTCTTATAATTCAGAGAAACTTATGCGTGAAAATATTTAATTTTTTTTTAATTTTATTGATCGAATCTAAAACACATATACCTATATATTTGCATAACTATAATGGACTGGCAACAGAACAAATGCTTTAAACCTTCATCTACATATAGAATTGTTTGTGACTTGTTTTCATTAAATTATAAACACGGGATTTCGTTTAAGTGCATTGCACCTCGCTTCATTTACATATATTATATATATATTCGATTTTGTGGTGGATTGCCATTACCGTTAATGGCGGAACATCGGTGCACCTGTATTATATCCCATTAAAAATTTTATATCTTGCGCATTATATTATAATAAAAGAATGATATTCATAATACTTTCGCATTATTTCTTTTACCGTACAAAGGTTTATTCGCTCTTTAACCATTTCACAAAAAGAACCATTACAATCTCACCCTCCAAAAACTGCTCTCATTCGTCCCGATTCCAAAGCTCTCAAACTTGTTTATATATCTAAAGCACTACCAGTGTACCAACAGCAGCAGACCCATCACTTAAAAGAGAAGGAAATCGTTAGCGTGCGCAGAAGCGCGCGCTCAGTAGGAAGTCACTAGTCACTCGTCGAAGAAGCTCGCGCCATAATTCGCGTAGGCATTTCCCCTCCGCTCGCCGCGCGCTCACCCTAAAAGCATTTGCGGCCCGACGGAAGCCACTAATTACGAGGCATTGCTGCGCCTCCGTTGCCGCCGCAGCTATATACACACCGCGTATATATGTATGATTAACGAACCGAGGGGCCGTCGCGCGTGGCTAGAGTTACGGGGAATCCATACGCGCGCGGAATCGCGGGTAGAGAATTATGCCAAGCGTTTTTTGATCGCGTACATCGCCTCCGAATTTCCAAGGCGCGCAGGTATGCGATACACTGTCGAGTTATGCCGCATATACGCGTGTGGCCTCGAAGCTTTGCTATTGCCGAGGTCGAATTAAACGCGAGCTTTTGTCCGTGTGCGCGAATTTTACCGCGCGTTTGGTAGAATTGTGTGGATGTGTCGAGGCTAGAGGCAGAGAGGGTGGCGATTGTTTCAGGACTGTGCGGTGAATTATCTGGTCGAGGGCTGAGTGTTAATTAAATGAGCGAGCGGACTAAGGGATGAAACTGGTGGTGTGAAATTTCGGTGGTTTTAAGTGAAGAATGGAAAAGAGGCTGCTGAGTGGACTGGGTGACGATGAAGGTTTTTGTAAATGGAAAATTAAAAATTTATCTTTGTTGGTGGTTTGATGTGAAGTTTAGTTTATGTTGGAGATTTGTTTTTCGAGAGTACAATTGTGTATCTCGGAATGAAGTTTTGTTCGATAAATTACAGGCATACTAGTAGTGGTACGTCAATGCAACAGATGTACTGGGGGTGCTTTGACGAACTGTACTTGATACACGAAGCATCATAGATACTGTAAAGGTGTTTAATCAATGAAATGTAAAATACACAACGATGCACGTATTTACGAATATAATTACTACGATTCTGGAAAATTACATCACAATGAGCAACGAATTCATTTCTTTTTTTTAAATGTTGAAAAACTGTAATATGATTATGGATTTCATTATCGTATATAAACTCTACATATTATAGTCAACTGTTTACTTTTCATAAATGAAATGAACTGTAGTATGTATGTGTAACTATTTTATAGCGAAATCTTTTACTTCAAAAATCCAAATTATTTTACAAATGTATGATATATCAGAAAATAATTTAACTTTTTACTTTCACAACTGAAACTTATCTACAGATATTGCTATTATTCAATAAATTATTCAATAAATAAAAAAAAAAAGAAAAATAGGCTAATGTAAGTACTTCTTTCAATGTATATTTCCAAAATTATTAGAAGATAATTTAAAATTCCAAAAGTAATTATTCAGGATCCTTGCATTATCATAAAACCCTTTTATCATATAAGGGAACTTTGTCTATTCTCTTTTCTAGTGAAAAAGTTTTCTTTTAACGCATGATTTATTTTTTATTCACGTGATTAAAAATGATATACTGACAATATCTTTTCCCAGGAGTTCATTAGCATATTACACCCGAAATTTAATTTATACTAACTTTCTGTTATGTACCGTTGAAAATTAAACTACAAATAAAGCAATAAAACACTTGAGGGTTTTCATAACTCTTTTTAATTGAGATATTTTCTCAAGTTGTATAATATATAGAAAGCACGATTCAGTTCGTTTGTATCAATCGTTCGAAAATAAAGTGAATTAACTAAATTAATAATAATTAAAATATTCAATTATCACGTATTTCATTTAATCGGACAAAATAAATAAATCAATAAAAATATTCTATTATAATAATAATTTTAGCTTTGTAATCAAATTAATTACATACAAACTATATAGAAATGTATTTGATTTTGAAACAGGTAATTAAGTAATTACAGTAAACTCACTTTGCTAAAAAATAATATTATTTATATGTAACTACCCAAAAAGCATCTAGATAATAAATTGTCATTTTGATTGATGTAGGATTTTCCATTAACAATAATCAACCCAGGCCAGTTTATTTTCGTTCGAAAAGCATGACTATTTTTCTTTAGCGCGACAACTGTACTATATCTAAACCAGATATCTTAATAACCTGACACAGTTATGATTCCGCGCGGCCTTCCTTAACATGACTCCTCGGTTATCGCAATGAACGATCGGGCAATAACTTTAACGCTTTTCCACCAAATTGGCAAGTTTGTGATGTCCTTGCCGTTCCGTCGCGTGTCGCTCTATCTATCTCTCTCTCTCTCTTCCAGCTTAAATAAACAATGAGCAGAAACTCGGTCTATCGACTGTTCACGACTGACTGATTCGTCGCTAAGCTCGTAATTAATCGTTGCCCCATCCCCCCCTTCCTTACCTTTTTGCCCTCCGGCATATCCACGTGTCACACAATTTCGAGCACCGTATAAGTCCTACTCTTAGTCTCAATAATTTTTTCGTGATCTCGCGTCTGCCCACGCGGTCGTTGGGAATTACATATTTGTTCTTTCTTTTCTTTCCATCGACGTAAGCCGTAAATGGACGGCAGTATATTTTTAACTTTAAGTATTGGAAAACTTAATTGAAATACGTAAATTTTCCTATATTACCGCGAGATCGTTGAAATTCATAAATTTTTAATCGCGGACGTACATAGAAACTATTTTACATAAAACGTCGATATAAGCCTTTTCCTCCATAGAAATGCAGGATATAATTAAACACGCTATTATGAAGCTACATAATCTACAAGGGATTTCCATTATAGGTATATATACATTACAGCTGAAACGAGTCCGTTTATTACTTTATTACCTCGTTTATGCCTCTAATAATCCACATCGGAGTATATTAATTTCGATAATTTACTCCTAACCCAGTTAGCTCATTTACCCGTCCAATTATATAGTCATTTTTACCTCCTCTGACCTCAATTCACGCACGCACACAACTTCAACAACTTCACATCCTCGCATAATACCATCTACAAACTTAACCAAAATCGTTATCCCTACGGGTCGCCGCGACGTCATCGTATCTAGCGAGCGGTCATCGATGCCCCCGCTAAGACGACAATAATTCGCTCTCTCGCACTCCCTAATCCACACGCTAATACGATATAACCAGCGGCGCGCGATCGCCGTCGCCGCCCTCGGCCCCGTTACACACTTGGTTTATGCAATTTCAATCGATCGATCCTCCCGAGAGTCTCTCTCTCTTCCCTCGAGGAGCGAGGATAACTTCTACGTACAAGCGCATACGCGGTTTGCAACACACTACTCCACCACATCACTGAGAGACACGTCGATATGTTGACGAGCCATGTCAAATGGGCCGGCCGATACCCCATTAGTCGGTCTGTTTACGCCTGGTTTTCGACTGTTGCCCCTGTGCTCTACAGAGACACACGGGAGAGAGAGAGGGAACTCGAGGGAGTATGTGTGTATATATGTACAGGTGTGTACACGGCTTGACGCGTCCGCGAATTGAGAGTGAGAGGGCGATCGACTATTGATGATGTCGGTGATCAAAGTTCGGACGACGTCTGATCTTGTAAATGTATTATGTGGGTGGCTCTATTTTTATCATTCTTCCGGTATTGATGAATAAGTTACGTTGAGGGCGAAGTAATTTGTTTAGTTCTTATAAATCGAATTGTATATGTTTTTGTAGTTCTCGTGTTAGCTTTGATGGATAATGAGTTCTATTGGGTTTGAGGTATCACTTTGGTATATTTACATCTCTATCGTACATCCACATCGAAATGAAGATTAATTCAGTTCAAGGAACTGCTCTTTGGCGGTAGTCCAACTGCTCGCTTATATACTAATATAATGTTACTTTGCTTAAGTGAGAGCTGTATGATTATGGACAGACTTTATACTGTTTCATAAAAATTTGCATACGTTTTTGAATTAGTATTTTTGTAATTATGTAGATGAGAAGATCGATGAATATTTTTTTAATAAAAAAAATAATGGTTTAAGAAAGTATGCTAGAATTTATTAAGAAAATATTATGCCCCTAGGGATAAAAGAGCTTTACGTGAAGCTTTTCAATAAGCTATTTTTTTTCTCATCCTTGAAGCGAAGTCCAACATTTACAGTTCGATTTCATCGATCCTCTATTTGAAGTTTGAAACATTCATTATTTTCCTGCAAAGTAGGACAAAAACAGACGGCAAAGCTTTTCATTTGCAATTCATTATGCAGAAAAAAAAATATCGATTTGCTCAAAGTTCGATTCTCAATTCACTCAATATTTTCTTATATTATCAAAACTCCCTTTCCCATCCACCTTCGCACAAACTCGCGTCAACTCTTCCGTAATACTTTCGAAAACTTTACAAATGCACTTATATAGACTGACCCAGTGGAAAACCAATAATCCTTTAGCAGATTTCTTGCATTCTCCGCAAAGTCGCACGCTTGCTCGACTACAAGACTACAACTTCGCGCCAACATTACTTTCGCCGATCCGCTCCGACGCGTCGCTTGCTCACAGAAGACGGCTTACGAAAGGATCCATCGAAGGGAAATTAAAAAAGAAGGAAAACGAAAAACTGAATTTCTCGGGAATCTCGTTAAGAGCCGGAAACTCCGAGACGGCAGCGACAACTAAGCCCTACTGCTGCGGGGAAAAAACTTCGGTCGAAACGTCGTCGTCACACGCGAGGCTGCATCGAGCATCATATAGATGTAGTTCACGTGCGCGGCGGTAGCTTTTGAAAAGGTGCAGCGGTATTTACACGGGGCGGCGAGCAGCAGCGACTCAGTGAGCCGAGAGTCCTTGACATTTCCAAAGGCAGAGAGTCGCCTCATGTGAGCTTGAACTTTGCTCTGCGCGCTTTGCTGACTATCTATAGTCGTTGCACGCGAAAAATTTGCGTCCTGGATGCGCACGCGCGCTCGGTTATGCGCGCGCATATATATATATATACGTGTGTTTGTGTTTTCTTGGCATGTCGGTGAGGAACGGCTGCACGTGAAGTGTTTTGCGATCGAATTGCTCGTCCGGTTGTTTGTGCAGTCTAGGGAAGGATTGAAAAGTTTTTTTTCCATTTGATTTGGTAGGTGTAAATGTACACGGAAATGTTTGAAAATCAATTAGTAGCTTTATAATGGTAACTGTATGCGGTTGAATGTTGCATTTTTTAATTATACTGGGCTAACGAAGGGGACAAGTAATTGCGTTGGCCACAATTTTTGGTGGAAATTGAAATTTCCTGTGCAATTTGTATAAATGGTGTCCTGATTGTTGGAAGTTTCAATCAATTTTACGTACAAATTTTCGGCGACATTGATTTACAATCGTGTGTTAGTTGATCCATACAACTTCCACATTTTTACGATTCTTTTAAAAATTACACTTATACTTCGTTTTTTTTCTTTCTCCAATTAATTCCAAAACGTCGATACTTGCAGATAATTATTTTACTTTGTTTATACTACCAACAAATGTATAAGTACTTACAAATACAAATTTTTGTATTTTACTTATGCAGCACAGATGTAGTATTCCGGTGACGTACTATTTATTTACGACACATATAGATATATAACTAGTACAAATATATTCCTCGCGGCATGCAACGCGGTAATTTTCGATGCAGGTCTACTTGACATGTTTAAACAGGTTCGAGTAAATTCTCTTTGTTTGCATATTATCATACGGTAGAGTGTCTTAAATAATTATAGGATCTTTTACTGTAATATTATGATAAATATGGATTTGAGTGTATTTCCAATATACTTTATTTTTTTGAAAAAAAAAGTTTATATTCTTGATTTATTGGATAATTCATTTTATTAAATAAATGAGAAATATTGTAAATTGTTCTATGAAGTTTGATATACGCAATACCAGGTTTCATCTCGAACAGGAAATTCGCGATTGTTTGAATGAGCTAAATAACAGTAAATTAACGGCCAATATGACAATACTGAATTAGGTTCATTAAATCTCACGTTAATTTCTACTTATTGCAGCACAACGGTATCACTGCTATATATATACCTCACTCCTAACGTCGCTCATACAAAAAACATGTACAACTTTCACTGTTGTATAATAAAATTAATCGACATATTTTAATCAACATATTGCAAGCAAACAAAGCTGTAGCATGTATTCATCTATGTTGCATTTTATTTTAATATATTAAATGCTATTAGTTTATGTTTTTTAATGTGTTTAAATTTGGTTATCTTTAAACAAAAATAACTTAGAAATAATTTTTCAATTAAAACATGGTTACTTTACTATTTACATATAGTAAAGTAATTCAATATAATGAGCCAAATTTTTGGCGGATCTTTAAAATTACTAATTTTCGGTGTATAAATGATCATGATAGTCTATGTGAGAATACGTTAGATGATTTGTGTATAAATTATTTGCCGTGCTATACAAACGTAAGCTACTATATAGTATATACACTCGACATACAGCACGACAATATTTACTCTCGTGTAGCAGTCACTCGACGGCTTCAGCCCAAAATTTCAAATCACACACGTACGCAGTCACACGGCGCGAGCCCATCAGAAGCCACGTAACCGCCCAGTAAATAAACCTTCTACTCGCATAAAATCTACGCTGCATCAAATAAAAAGTGGAAGAAATGGCGGCGGAGAGGTCTGTAAGATGGTGCTCGGGCGACCAGCCAGGAGTCATCCTCTACAATTTCTGTCGCGGTCTCAGTATCCACGAGTGCCTGGAGGAGATGTGCGCGATGATGGGCATGCTGATCCCGGACAGAGACGTCATCGAGGACTACTACAAAGCGTTCCAACGAGGCGATTACAACATCAATACCCGCGAACACGTCAACATCAGCTTCACCAGTGTCCACCAGATTTACAACCTGCTGCATATGGACGCCCGGTTAAATGTCCCGATAGCGACGGGCCTTGGCATCGTCAAAAACATAAATGAATTCGACGAGATCATTTATCTTCTAAATCGGCGCAGATTGGGCCGCATTAGCGTACCGTTGGCGAAACTGACTCGAGTACAGGCGGACCGGAAATCCTGGTCTATTAGTATGATGCCAAGACTAAAACGAAACTCTAATATAATCGTAGCCGATGCCTTCTGGATCTATCATCCGTTGATCGAGTTGCCGTACGATTTTCAGCATCTCTCGAGCGTGGAGCGCTATCATCTAATGCCCAAGACCCTCGCCGTTGTGTTCTGCAGCAAGAATCTCAAGTTCAAGCTCCTCGTGCGCATCTTCTCGCTCAATCGCAAGAACACGTTCAAGTGGTATCTGCGCCGACCGTTGCGCAAGGTGTTCAAGCTTATCAAGGCGCGTTACCCGGGTGTGCCGTTGCTCTATCACTACGAGGCGATAATGGGCCCGATGCATAAACTACGTGTGATGGAGTTAGCCGAATATTATGGGATCGAGCTAATAGACCCGCCGCGCTGCTCTCCAGATCTAGCCTTCTCCTACCACGGCTTGCACGAGAGTCTGGATCTGCTCGTGAGGCCGCCGGTTATCGAGTTCGACAACATGAGGCAGGTCGCCGCGATGGAGATCGTTGAGGATTGGCACGCTATATCAGATGTAAAGTGGAACATCTGGTTCAGGAGTTGGACCTCTTATGTGATAAGCTGTTCTCACAGCAATGGGCTATTCATGCTGTGAGAGCAGATTGTTTTCGCCTCTCGATGTTCGCAGCTCGACGACAATGGTTATAATTTGGTGTTTAGTTCGGTGTATAGTTGAATACAGTTTGACCCGGTAATTCGGGCTTGATAGATTTTTAAGGACGTCAATCAATATGTAGAACAATTTATTTCGTATACAAAGTGTGAACGGCAGAGCATTTTAAAATACGAAATTTCATTTTCTGTTTTAGGTGAACTTGTTTTGAATAGTATATATTAAATTCGTTTATTAATTTTAGTGTTTTATATGAATTCGTTTTTTTTTCTATCTTTTTCGTAATAAGTTGTGTATCGTAGTATTATTTTGTACATTTGTGTATTGATATCAGTGTATTTTTATACAATTTAAAGTGTCTGATGAATTCAGAGCGATGTACGATGATTTGTCCAAATAAAAAATCGTTATATGTTATGCACGAAAAATAATTTTGATTTATCCTGCTACATCATTAAAAAAAACCGCTGCCAATATATTGGCACTTTGCTTCCTCCAAATGTATTTATTGCTCCTGCACATTATCTTTTAT
>UXGD01002051.1:0-28859 GCA_900474315.1 Torymus auratus
GAGATATATAAGTCGAACGATGTGTGTGTGTGTGTATGTGTGTGTGTGTATTAGTGGTTGAGTGAGTGCCTTTTCGATTTCATGGGATGTATAATGGGGGGACGAGATGCCGACGACGCGTAGATTAAATTTGTCATCGTGGGTAAATTCTGTAGGAAGGAAGAAGGAGGAGGATCGTGATCGGAATTATAAGGAGGGACGGAGGTGTGATAATTTTATCGGATTTTTAGTGAAGGTGATACTATACGATGGATGAGTGATGCAATTACGGCGTAATTCCATTCATAAAAGATAATTAAGCCACATGTACATCGTTTTAATCTTTACTGTTGGATATGATTAGTGTCAGAGTAGCAAGAAGATTTTTTTTAAATGTTCCAACATAATCTTTATTTTAACACTGTTTTACCAAATAAACGACCCCGTTTACTTTTAAATCATTTTTATCGTTACTTACCAAGAGAGTGTCAGGCTTTATGAAAGGCTTTTGGGTGTAAAAATATGAAGAAAGCCGCAATGTTAAACCCTAATGCTTACAAAAAAAACGTTATAGACATCTTTAGCTTTATACTGAAAAAAATATCATTTCAAAAAGAGCAAACAAAACTTGAGTAAACCAATTTTTATTCGATTTTTTCGGAATTAAAAAATATTTATCCCTTCTAAAGTTGTAAATGTTTAAAGTAGAGCAATGAAAATGCCCTGTTAACCCCCTAAAAGTCGTTGTTCTCATTGTTGAATTTTCATTGCTCAACTTTAAACTTTCATAAAGTTGGAAAAGATGAAAAGTTTTTAATTCTGAAAAAAGCAAGTGAATGTCTGTTTTCTCTAATTTTATTTGCTTTTCTTTTCAAGATTAAATGGTTACCGTTTGAAGACAGGCTTTTTCAAAATAAAGCTAGAAATGTCCATATCTCGAGTTTTCTGGAGCATTAGCATCTAACATTGTAACTTTTTTCATATCTCTAGATCCACAAACATATGCTACAGTGGGATCTGTGATCCGGATCTCTAACACTTTCCTGGTTAGTCGGGATTTCAATAAATCAGTTTCACAAGTAACAGATGTGCACTTACAAGCGGCACACCAGGGATGTGGGTCCTGGATTGTCCTACTCTTACAGGAAACACTTCCATTTAACAAATAATGAGACACGTGTCTCAGGGTTTTTCTGAACGGGTACTTTTTTTTCTTTTCTTTTCGTTCCTGAGTAAAGGCAATGGCATTATATAGTGTAATGTGAAAAATCTTTAAAAATACTAAAAATTAAATGATTGTATGACCTGCAGAAAAAAATAGGACCCATTCAGCAAAACCCTGAGATACGTGTCTCATTATTCGTTAAAAGGAAGTGTAAGAGTAGGAAAATCCAGGACCAGCGTCCCTGGTGTACCCCTTGTTAGTAATATTATATTACGCGTACAGCTCATTCCGTGTAATTATTCATAGTTACGTGTTATAATTATATGTTTATTTATATATTACGTGCATATAATATTATATAATAATCAGGTCGGACTTCGTGAATTACATAAAATATTCTGCATATGAAAGGAATTTACAATAACAACAATTCTATGAATAAAAGGAATTATCTTTTACACCACTCAAACGCTGTAACTTGACACAATTGATACGAAACAATGATCTATTTATTTACGAAAAACCACACTAGCAGAATAATTAAAACATACCGACCTCTCAATTTCAGTCTGCAGAATAAAGTTACCCTGAACAAGCTCAATCTCATTAATTGAGCTAAGAAATGTCCATTTCTCTCGGAATGCGAAACTTGGTCAAATAGAATCAAACACCAATTCTTGGCGAGTGCATCGATGACGTCGTTTATCAACATCGTCTACTATAAAATCCCAACAATAGATCTTTGTAGTTAGAGGAGAAAAACAATCACAAGCGAACTAAGTTGTTGATTAATATTTTTCATTTATTAAATATAAAAGTTTACGTTTCGAGAGCTCTGTGCGCTCCACATCAAGACTTAAGTCAAGGATTTCGTCTTTGTCCGAAAGCATAGGCTTAAAGAGAATGAGAGAGAGAGAGAGAGCGCACAGGAGAGAGGGAGAGAGAGAGAATTCAGTGTCGAATAAAGCGAATGATTATAGATTTGCAACGCGCATATAATTTATTGTAGTATGGTCCGAGGTCTTACATCAGAAATTTTACAAAATTGTCTATACTTTGACGGTTCAGAAAGTGACGAGACATAAAGAGGTAAAGACTAACAAAGAGAGTGCATATCGTGTGAGATGAGAATTCGAATGAAGCTTCAACAGTCTTGCCTGAACAAACCAGCGATTCAAAAATCTCCTTACCAAAAATGATGTCACCTGCGCGGCATCACTCTAACCTCGCGTTATAATACCGGTATCAAAGGTCGGCTTTCGCGTTTCCATTCATGCGTCAATAATATAATGGTACTTGAAAGTCTAAACTCTATCATGTCCTCCTCCCCACTCACGCACGCACGTATATGTGGACAAATGAACGGAAATAAAGAGAAATCGAGCATGCCCACGGGTGAGAAGATTGCTCTCTCTCTCTCTCTCTCCTCTCTCTCTCGAATTAGCCTACCTGGAGCAGCCATTTCGATGATTGCCCCGGTGATAAGATCGCGCGACTCGAGCCGCTTATTGGGGCGTGATTCCTTGGCGCCGATAACTTGCAAGCGTCTATCCCAATAGATGTATAAATCGAACGTCGTGTGTGTGCGTGTGTGCGCGCGTGTGTGTGTATTAGAGGATGAATGAGTGTCTTTTCGATTTCACGGGATGTATAATGGGGGGACGCGATGCCGACGGCACGTAGATTAAATTTGTCATCAATAGTAAATTCTGTAGGAAGGAAGAAGGAGGAGGAACCATAATCGTAATTATATAAGGAGGAACCGAGGTATGGTAATTTTATCGGATTTTTGGAGTTAAGATGATACTGTATGATGGTTGCGATAAAGGATAATTAAGCCGTTTCTATATCATATTAATTTTGGTTGTTGGATGTCATTAGTGGTAGTTCTGTAAAAAAATATAGATAGACTAAACTTCTTATTACATTAAATTTAAATTAGTAATGAAATATATATTTAACTCGGTAAGGAAAGTTGATTTTCGGCCCGGGTATGGTGAAAAATAGTATACGCTCCAGGGGAGTAAAATTGGCCAGCCCACATCTTGTGGTTGCCACCCTCGCCTTCGGCTTGGATGGCAATTTCCAAGAGATATGGACTGTCCAAGTTTTTTCCTCCCTATAGGTAGGTAATATAATTTTTATCATTACATAGTATAGATATCAATACGTCGGCGTGACACGTGTAATAGATATGCATTTAGTAATATTTCATTTCGTTTACAACCCATTCCATCCCAACCCATTATTCATAGTTCGGTGTAATACGTTTATTTATATATAATTTACTTCCATATATGATAACCAGCTAGTGCTTCATGAATAAATGATGCAAACGCTGGTTTGCATTATAACAAAATATCAAAATATCTGCCATACGAAGCTATATATATCGAATTAAACCAGATAACAAATATTCTATAAATAAAAATGATTATAATTTACAACGTTGAAACGACCTAAATTAACGCAATCCATTCCAAAACAATTATCTATTTGTTTATGAGAATCGCGCATGCTGCATAATTAAAACATACAGACCTCTCAATTTCAGTCCGCAGAATCAAGTTAGCTTGAACAAGCTAAAACTCATTTATTGAACTAAGAAGTTTCTCTATCTCTCCCCCTCTCTCTCTCTCTCTCTCTTTCTCTCGGAGTACCGGTGTAAATAGAATCAAACACAAACTCTCAGCACACCGCCGTTTCTCGTCGTCGACGTCTACAATAAAAACCCAGGCAGGTGCGCGAAGGGTTTACCTTGGGTACACTTCCCCATGAGTAAAACAAACTCTCGCGCAGTTATTGTATTTATGATTCTATCCTGTCGGCAATCGTTGTTTAACTGGGAAACGATTCTTAAAACAACGGGGTTGATGAAGTTCAGCGTAATGTAGTTGGTACGAGGGAAATCATGGATCGTATTTACGAAGTACGAAATTCGAAAGCTAAACGAGAGTGTGTTTATGAAATAAGTAACGTTATTTCTTTTAGGGCGGGAGTAAAAGTTTCAACAAAGGTTGTGAAGTTAAATATTGAAATTTTTTAAACGTGTAAAAATATTTAGTTTAATAAAGTTATTGGCCAAATATCTTCTTTAGTAAACAAAAGTAATTCAATTTGAAAACTCTTATTTTAGTCTTAAATTCATGATCAATCAACGCCTATAGAATTTCCAAATCATCTGTAGTCTTTGGTTACATCACACCTTCGTCCAACCCAATAAACAAGCCTTAAAAGCCCTTAATCAGCCCTAAAAACCAAAAATTCTCACGAACAAAACGAATTAATCAAACGTGAGCATACATTTCTCTCTCGCTCGTGCCAACTTCCAAATCCCCGATTGTGCCACTCCCGCTGTTTGACTTACTCTTATTTGCCGCGCTCACATGGGAGAGAGAGATGTGGCTTATTTACAGGGCAAACATAAATCCGAATTCGGAATGGGGGAGTTACACACGGAGCGACGCGTACACGCGCAAATCTTGGGGGAGTTGTGTGCGTGAGTGTATGTGTGTGCATTTCGCGCTCATGTGAATTAACGATCAGAGCCGTTATTAAAGTGCGTGATCCGCGCGTGCAAGTTTGAATTTCCCGCGTCGGATCGAGGTGAAGCGAGGGAGGTGAGAGAGAGTGAGAGGAGACAAGTGGATGTAGGAGGTGTGAGAGACGTGTATGGAGAGTTAGGATGATGCGTTGAGAATTTGAAATTAGGTGGTGCTAATGAGGTCGTTTTGGTATGATAAGGGTGTATTACGATTGTTAACTTATACATTTTGTTTTAATCAAACGATAATTTCTATATACACATAGAGTCGTGAATTAATACCTATAGTTTATCACTATAAGCGGGTCAAGTTATCATTCTCATACAACGTATTTTTTCAATAAAACGATACAACACTGTATCTCCATACATTCTTGAAGTTATTCCTTTATAAAATTGATTAACTTTAAAAAAATTTTCTTTTTTTACAACTTTTCTGTAACGAATTTCCAATGCAATTGCACACGCGAAAATTTGGAATTCTTTTGCAACTAGAAAACTAATATCCGACTCTGTGCACTTTGTTGGGCGATTTTTCGCTGTAAAAAAACTTTTACATTCGACGCTCAGCTCCATTTTTTCAAACTACTTTACCGTCTCTGCAGTTCCCACGGATCCGATTCTCTAAGCTTACACGTACGGCTGTGCCAAGATATAGAGCTGCAGAGTTTTAAACTGAAGGAACAAAAAAATATTGCCTTTTGTAAAAATTCAGCTTTTTCCATTTTAACAGTCGGGAGACTCCTTTACAATTATTTGAAAAAAAAGAAACAAAGAGGAGCTATGAAATTCCACGTATGATTGTGTTTAGATTTCACAAAAATGCGGAGAATAGTAATTGTAATGTAGAGTGCGAGTTGAAACGGGTACCGAATAAAAGTGAAAGATATGGTATGGGCTGCCAACTGAGTTTCGTATGAATGAACGCAAAAACAGACACGAAAAGAATGCGAAACGCGTGGTATGAATGCAAACTGGGCGCGGAATTCGCAGAATAGTTACGAAGTATAGATGCAAAATGAATGAAAAATAGTTAAAATGCTCGTGCTTTTGCTTGTTCTTTTGATGTAAAAATTCGTCATACCCGTGATAATTGTATAATTCATGGTCCCTGACGATTCTAATACGAATGAACATATTTTAGAAGAAGTTACCTAAAATACATGTAAATTGCTAAAAAAAACTATTTGAATAAATGTAAATTGTTGCATAAAAATATAAGGCAGTGGCATAAAATAATGTGTTACACGAAATTTACATAATTATTCTTCCATTTAAAGACTTATTCCAATAATTGTACTTTCATCCATGAATTCCCCGAACATTTGACATTGGCAGTTGGACATACCTTCTGCATTCCGCAATCATCCCTCAACTATACGCGGAATCATTGCATGCTTTATCAATTTCAGGCATTCCATTACTATTTCGCATTCTGCCTAATTTTCTGTCCATTCGCATTGTCCTTTACCGAGATATAATTATTACGGCCACGTCACGATTGAATGCCGCGCAGAGTGACATATTTGTAACTAAAACGTAGAAATCTGACGAAAATTACTTGAGGCAGTTGTAATTTGACAGCTGTAACAATAATAAATTTTGAAGGACTCCATTATGTTCCTGAGTTGTAAGCTTCTTCTCGAAGAATATATCCTCCATAAGTTCAAAGAAAAAAAGAAAGATACAGAAACTCTTACAATTAGCACAATTCTAGGCACGAACTACCTGACAAATTAAACCCCATAATCACCGGGCCATAATCACAAATTTTTTTTCATCTCCTCGCCAGCTCTAAAAAGCTTTACGTGACTCGCGCGTCGACGGCGGGTCAAAGTCTCCCTTTCACTCTTTCTTTATCTGTCTGTCTTTCTCCTGCATCAAATGAAATACATTCGTCGCAATAAAACAAGGGCTTAAAGACTTTATGGATCTTAAAGAAAATACGCCGGGGGTCTCAATAATAAATCTCTCTTCCCTGCCTTTCGCGCGCGCGCGCGCGTAGCCTTTTGTGCGCGCGAGCAAAGGAAAGGGGGAAGAAAAAAAGGAAGGCCACAGCAGCAGTAGCACAGCCCGAGAAAAAGGAGAACCTCTCGCGCGATCGATGCAGGCACAAAGCAGGCTAGAGCATTTTTGTCGTTAACGGAACGGAACGCGCCGCGTAATTATAAAATAAGAAGGGGGGTGGAGAGCAAAAAAAGAAAAATCGACGGCGAGAAAAAAAAACGGAGCGTGCGCGCGTGTATGTGTTGTAGGGGGATATAGGTATACGTTTTCTTTTATTTCTCGCTGTCTGCGAGAGAGATAAAGGAGTGGCGCGCCACGTTTATTTTTCCGCTTCTATCTCGCAGTGCCGCGCGCGGCGAGTCAGAAAGGGAGAAAAGGAGCGCGCGACGGCGTAATGTAACGTGAACCGATTCGAGCGCACTTACGAGCAAGCGGGTTGTTGTAGAGCTGGATGTGCAGCAGTGTGTAGTGAATTGTTTGGGGCTGCGGGAAAACTGGTCTGATTTGTTTTGTTTGTGCGGGGGAATTGTAGTGTTCTTAATTGAGTGGAGAAGTATATAGGAATATTTATTTTAATAATTGTCGGTGTAATGAATTGATACTTTATTTTGAAAAGTAATTACTTTTCAATAAGAAAATAATTTTAACCTTAAAATAGATTTAATAAGAAGCTTACAACTGGCAAGGAACGTACACGTTGAAAACATAATTTCAATGAATATTCGAGAGCTAATTTGCGGTATGTAAAAGGGAAGCCCATTATTTGTAATTTTATCTTAAAGGTCTTATTTCATGAAATATGATTCATTTTCTTTAAAAAATTATGTTTCTTTTTATTGGATATCACTTTACATGATGTTATAATTATGAAAAAATATCACTCATAAAATTATTAAAAAATAAACCGGAAATTATCAACCATTTTCTTATACTATATTTCTCGAGAAATTAATACTTTTCAGCGAATCAAAGTTTAATTTCAAGCTTTTCATCTCTAATCATTTTTACTTGCAAAGTGACAGCTAATAGAAGACACATTTTTTATATCGAAAGGAATCATATTTGAGATTAGATGGTCAGGTGGAAATATGAATATACTGTGATTAATTTTCAGATATCGCTAATCGACTTTTGAAGCATCGATGAAATTTGTTTCGTTTAGAGTGTCATTACCTGCAACTATTATTATCTCACATATCTCATTAACCAATTACACTGTCAAACCGTCCGATCCAGTCTCGGAGCTTCACCTCGCCTCCCAATTAACCTCCTCACGCGCATCTTCACTCGATTATTACAGAACAAACAGCGTCCTCCTGGCACTGCGCGCAATGAGATTTCGCCCGGCATGCGACGCAACGCAGGAAGCAATAACCATTTCCGAGGCGTCCGCGCTCTCGCGCGACAGCCGATACCATCGTCCCCGGCGTTGCGGGAGCAGCTATATGACCGCCGGCGTCCCGAAATTCACCTCGATCCGACATTCGCCCCGAGTGCCGATCGCTGATCCTGCGCAGCGTTGGCCCCGCACTATTCTGACTGTATGAAGTTTATATCTATATATACTGTATATATAGATATACATTCCTTGCAGACAGAATAGTGCGCGGCCAACGCTGATCCTGCGATGCGTGGGTCATGAACGATGTAGGTGGCTCGGCGGGTGGCTGATGTGGGGATGTAAGAGGTGAGATTGGAGCGGTCGGTGGGTGGGAAATAGTCGATTCGGTGGTATTTTGAATCATTTGTATATTGTTGAGATAGATGGTATTGTGGGATTTAAAATGGTGGATTAGGTATTTAATAGAAAATAGTAGGGAATACTAAAACTGTTATTTATTTTTAGTTTTTAATTTTGGTTACGCATTTCGATTGCGCACCATTATTTTACTCTTTAAATAAAGTATATGACTTTTTCAATTTGGAATGATTCTATTTAGGTATCTATAACATTATCATTGATGTAACCTCAAATCATAACATTGAGCAGTAATGAATGCGCTTTGACGTATCCTAATACAAGCCCATCCAAAATAAATTTTTATAAGCAACACGCACAGTTTTCACATCATTCTTTCAGAACCTTTATTAAATTCTTCCCCGTTTACTCTACATAAACCGACGCTACATCATCCCCTTTAACCACCCCCACCACCACTCCTCCCTGAAAAAAATTACATCACAGAACACACCCCACAACACGCGCCTCAAACCCCTCTGAAAAAAAGAAGAAAAAAAAACAAAAACACGAAAAAGAAAGAACACAAGCAACTCGTCACCCAGATATTTTCTCGCACGGTAATTGGCGAGTGGGCGAGCCCCTTATTACGCGTTCTGATTTTTGACGATTCCTCATTGGCACAAATGAGAGAGAGAGAGAGACACAGAGACGATCGTCGGCGGAGGACATTAAATCAACGGCATGAAATATTCATCGGCCGCCGCCCTCCACCCCCGCGTCGCTGCTGTCCAATCGCGGAAGCATCGATAATTCATGTCCCATTAGGCGACGCGCGATGAAATTTTCGTCGATGAGCCAGAGCGCTGGCATGTGTATGCGCGTGCACGTATATGTATGTATGTAGGTGTCTCGTTACGCGGAGAATATATTATATGGGGCCGTGAATATTGTAGCTGTTGGTTGGTTTGGCGGCTGCAGTATGCGGCCGCATAAAAAGAATTTATTGAGATATAAACATAGTGAGCCTGTGGTGTTGTGTTATACGGTATTAGTACTAATTTATGCTTGGATAGTTGTAAATATGTAAAAAGTGTTCCGACGTACAGATACATTGTAAAAAGCAGCTTGAATAAAATCCGTTAAAATAACCATAAAATAAAGCATCGTACAGCTTCATTTTTTCCCCTTATATTTACGAGCCTATATCGGTTTTCTCTACCCAAATCAAATATTACTATAAATAAACCAGTAAACAAACATCCTCCGAAGATAATAAATTTCATCGATTCATACGCACACTCTGCAGCATCCGTATGATAATCTTTTCATCCCGCATCGCTGCCATTATCCTACCCCATCAATACACCCTGGTCCTCTTCAACTTTTTATTCCAATTGACGCGGAGCGCTAATAAATCCAAACGGCTCTCTCTCTCTGTCTCTCGTAAACCACTGCCATAAACAAACCGATACTTATATTTATTCGCTATATATACGACCGCACTTCCGCGCGTAATTTATGCGTTAAAGATACACTAAACGCTCCTCAATAATTCATAACCCCGGCCGCCCGCAACGATATCGACGTGTACATATACCGGTCCGCTTTTGCGTGAAAAATGCAAAGACCGCATGCGCAGGAAAGTTCCTTTCTTAAAAAAAGAAAGAAAAGGAGATTCATGGGGATTTTTTGTCCGATGGGAGGGTATACAGAGCGAGATCGTTAAGAGCGAGCATTTGCATTTATATGATTCGCGGACAAAGTTCACCAGGGAGGTAAACTCCGTTATTATATAATTCTCTGTCTCTCTCGTTCACGCTCTTTCTCGTGGTTAGGGGAGGAAAATCCCGCGCTACGAGCAAATTACTTTGTTTTAATGCGATAATCTTCGGGCGTCGCCGTGGAACGTCGCTCGCTCAAAATGAATAAATAATCTCGGGGATGGGGAAGGGGACGCGACGTAATTCACTTAATCCTTCGAATTCGTTAAAAGCAATTGAATTAATTTACGTCGGAGATACATAGATAGTACGCGAGTGTGTCCGGTGTGTTGCGCGTGAGTGTATGTGTGTGTATGTACGCGTCGAGGACGATATCGAAGTTTATGGCGCTGACGCGGTTGGTTTGTCACCGGTTGGTTATTGTAGCGGAGTGGGCGAGCAAAGTGCGAGGCTTGTTTACAGAGAGGCTCAATTTGGGAGTAATTCGCGTGTTCTTCGGTTGGAATGAATGGGACTGCTCAGGGCTGCGGGGACGAATAGTGTGGTTTCTAATTGATGGTCGTTGAAATTCATTGCAAATGTTGTTTTGTTTGAATACTACGACTAAAAGTAACTATACAACTTATTTGTAAAATATTATTATCGTTAAATAAACCATCCAAGAGAGAAGTCTCTCAAATATTTCTATAATACCATATCAATCCACCCCAACCCAAAAAGAATACATCACCTTACCAAGACTTCTCAACCCTCTCCTCGACTCCCCATCCTAAAATTCTCCTTTCTCCATACCTCTAATACGTCCTACTCACCCCATGTACCTTTAATTACGGGCTGAATTCGAGACTTATCCTAGAACGTGCGCGCCTTTACGTATATACACACACACATACACACAGCCCGCGGTATACCTCGCCCGTACAGACTTTAAGCATTTCCACGCAGGTGCACGGCAAACGTACATTCACCGGTCCGCCTGGGTTCGCCCTTTGGTAGCCACGGCTAATTCCGATCTTAGCCCTTGATGCGACTCCAGGTGGGAGTACTTTATGCTTGGATTTGGTTTTAAATCTCTTTTAGTTTTACGTAGAAAAAGAACCTTTCCAGTCATGCGATAATAAATAGAGAAAAATAATTTAATTCGTCTAATAAAACGATGTTATCAAAATAAAAATTACTTATTACAAAGAAGGATTGCGTTGAATTGATTCTAAAATATTTGTTTCAAATCAGTAGGTTAAAAATCTGACAAAATATTTTATCGTAAATCTTAAAACGAAAATTTGAGCAAGAATTATCGAATTCATCCCGTACCCACTTAAAACCACATCGTACAATGTTTGCAGATAAATTGATCGACCAACATAATTTCCCTGCAATTCTGATCGAAGAATGCCATCCAATTTTTCAAGTACAAAAAAGCGCCGTAAAACCTGAAAAATTTCTCTTAAAAAATTCAACCCGAGGAATTCCCTCGGCCCACACCCACTGTTCCACCCCTCGTGAAAAATATAAGACCCATCAGCGCGATTACGAAACCCACTAGAAATTCCGCCCGCAACCCTGGAACCCATCCAACGCTCCGTGCCTCCGTAAATCCATTCCTTCTTTCACCCCGGTAAAAGAAATTCACGCGGACGCGAATAATTAGCCTTCGGAACGACGTTGAACGAGTGTAAGAAAAGGGTGCGCGAACGTAAAAAAAACCCCACGAAGGAATGTCTTCTTCGCCGCGTAAATCTCACAAATTACGCGTGGGAGGCGTTGATACGGAAACGACTTTCTCATCCTCTCTCTCTTTTTCCACCCGCCTACATATCCTCGACACCTTCTTCTCTCGAGTTTTTCTCTCGCCTACGATATCCCCGCCCGCCGCGACCTTTTCAACTTCGCGCGCGCGGCCGCGTATGCAAATTTTTCGCGCGCTCTCGCGCGGAAAAAACAAGGTGCGGACGCTTTTATTTTTGCGCGCTGAATAGGCGGCCACCGACGAGGAAGACGACCTGTTGTTCCGGCTGGAATTACAAGCGATATGTTCAGCGAGCCGTGCGCAGCGTTGCACAAAAGACGCGCGTAGGCAAGCGTATTCTTTTTAAGGACGCGCGCGCGTGAGGAAGGGATTTTTTTATTAAGAGAAATTGTTGTGCTCGTTTCTTTATTCGTATAACGCCTGTGCCCTGTACGGCCCTGTTTATCACTCGGCCGGAAGGCTATTCTTTTACAAGCTTATTTTACTTGCGGATACTCTGTTTAATTGAGGTCGTGTGGAAAAATAATTGTGTGGCGGATTACCGAGAGCTTGTGTAATGTTATTTTGCAATTTTTAATACTTTCGTTGGAATCACGTATTCATGTAACGTCGACAAAGAGAAATAAGAACGTAGTATAGCATAACGCCCTTTAACATTCAATAGTCTACATTTTTCAAAAAGCAGCAAACCCTGCAAACGACATAGTATTACACTTTTCTTCAATTACGCTAACGACCATATGACGACGTCGACGAAAGAATCCTCAATTCCTCATATCACACGCACGCAATTCCCACATCAAAGCGATACCCACGCAGAAGCCGTTAAATTATCCCGCTTTCTCTATCTCTCTCTCTCTCTTCTTCCATGGACGAGAAAAAAAACGGACAAAAGGCAAAGAGTAGGGTCACGCGCGAAGTAGCGCTTTTTCCATCCTCTCTCTTTCTCTTGAAAGTTTCGTTTCAATTAAAGCGTACAGTTCTACGCCAAAGTGAAAAGAATCTCCCTCTCTCTCTCTCTTCCCGTCTCAAAGAAGCTCGCTCGGCCACATTCCCACTCGGGGCAATAAGTAAAATTAAAGGAGAAATCGCCGAGGAGGAGGAGTCGCGCACTCGGGGGGCCGCGCGAATGGCATAATTTACTTAGCCCCTCGCCTCGCGCACTTTATTACGGTATCTTCGTCGCGGGAGCTGCATCTTTTTGCGCGGCATAAATTTGAATGCGATCGGATCTTATATATATACGTATGCCCGCGGGTTTATTTAAATGTTCCGCGCGCGGGAAGTTGAAACCCGCGAGATTTATACCATGTCTCGGATTAACGCGCGCGCACCAGATCTCCCAGCTTAATGGCTCATGTTTATTCATCGCGTAAGTGACTCTCTCGCTACCCATATAATAGAATCGTGATTCGCGCGTGAGTATAATCCAGTTTCAGGGAGGGATAAGGGATCGCGTATAGACGTCGAAGATCGACGCGTCGCTGGATGTGCGTATAGTAGGAGCTCTCCGAAACGGATTTGCCGAACAATGAAAAAACTTTTTTTACGAGGACTGAACGCGGTTCCGGCTCGTAAAGTCGCGCCGATATTATTTTTCTATCTCGGCGCGGCTCGTAAAAGTTTAATTAAACGCTTTGCAGCGCGCCACGCGAGCCCGCGTCGAACAATAGATGGTTTCGATAATTAAATAAACGGGATTTGGAAGTGGGCGCGGTATAATATTGAATGTATCGTTCGGGGAAAAATACGTAAAATCTCGCGCGATTTTTTACTTTTATACCTGCATAAAAGCAGAATAAAATATAATATACGGCATTCAAGCGTTTTCAATTGAATTTAAAATTAATATTTTTCACCTGAATGATCCCAGCACAGTCCCGCACGTAATGTAATTAAACAGGAACTCGACTGACTTTCTCGCAGCTATTCAACCCTCGCCCTTAATCACGTCCACTTCAAAACGGAATAATTATTAACGACGTAATTTTAACAAGCACCTTATCTACATTTTCATCCTCTCCGGAACGACAATTAAAGTTAGAGTCACCACCGTCCATCAATATATACGTACGTCCGAGAATTACGACTCGTCGCCGGTAGGTTAATTAAATTCCAGTCGCCGGGCGCGCTTTATTAGAATTTATCGGACACGTCAAGATTCGTTTTCCGATGCCGGCGAGAGCGCGCGCGGAAACGTGCGCGGACTCTACGAGCGAGGTGTCGATCACGCCTGTATAAAGCGTCTGACTGCAGGCTGAGTGGTACTACTTGCGCGAAACTGTTACTTGCGTGTTACGGGAGGTGGAAAGTAGGAGAGATGTGAGATGTTTGTTTAGTGGGAGGAGAAAAAGAAAGAAGGGTATTGGTTTTTGTGTATGTTATTTATGTTACATAACCGTTTCAGTGACAGTAGCTGCTTTTATACATTATTATTTGACATTCTTTAACAAATATCTGAGTCTGGGATATAAATAAATTGAACCTTGAAAAAATGCATTCTTCGATTACACTCTACTACCATCAATCTATCTTTATCCATTTCATTTTATGTAGCGAAAACAAATTACCCAACCCCCTGCGATAAAAACTGTAGTACAACTCATTCCTCCTCTTCAGCTCGACTCCCACGCATCCCTGATGGCAACAACACCCGCTCGGCATCCAATCAAACAGCCTCTTACACCCTCCGCGCCCGGGCATCGAGCCCATTCACCTCCTCTCTCTCTCTCTCCAGCCATTCCTCTCCCTTGAACGCAATACCATACTAGCAGTACACACAGATACACACGCGCGTCGCTTATCACTCGCCTCGGCTTATCTCTTCTGCGAATACACGGCGATTAAGCCCGGCGGCGAATCGAGCAACAGCAGCAGCGCGGCCGTTAATTGAATTCCCCCGCTGGCGCGCCTAATTGCCGCGACCGCTCCGCATCATCCTACGGTTTTTATGTATAACACAAGCGCCCGCTGCTGCTGGTGCTGTTGTTGCGTCATGCGCAACGTCGCGGTTTACGCGCCATTGATCGCGGTGCTGTGGTATATATATACGTGTATACGCTGGTTTACGTGATTATCGGCGAGGTTTTGAGCTGTGGCTCGGTCGTACGTCGTCGTCGTCGTTGTTGCTGCTGCTGCTGCAGATTGTGTGTGTAGTAAATAAGCGATGGGAGAGAGAGGGGGACGATTCTCGTTTGGGGCAAGTGATTGGCTTGCAAAAATTGGGTTAGCCGATAGGTACAGACAATGCAATTACACGGCTAATGCATGTTTTAGCGAGTAATTGCTCGACGTCCATTGCATTATATAGAGCGCGCGTCTGGTAAAATTAATCGAATGAATTTTATATCCATGAGCGTGAGTGGAAACACGCGGTTGAGTGTATCGGGATTAGCGAGGAGGCCTTAAAATTAATGAAATTCTGATTGTAATCTGCTTTCGGTAACATGATGCAATAAGTGTATTATTTTGTTTTCCTTTGGTAGATTTTCATATTTCTGAGGTTCACATGTATGACAAAATTGGTACGTATTTACGGTAAAAAAATTATAACTCTTACTCTAGTTGAAAAATCCAATTTCAAGCTTTTCTATTTACCCTGCGCAATCATACAGCCTGTGCCATCCAAATAACAATTTTCGGCTCGTACCAACATGCATAAAACACTCGCGAATCTCATGACGAGCGTTCTCTCTCACGCGCTTATGACGCAAATAGCAGAAAATGAAGTACACCAACCCACCGCCAACCTCATATCAACGGCAAACAAGACATCATCGCGCGAATTACGAAATCCCGATTTTCATAGACAGCGGTAAACTCGACGCCCATGCGTCGATCTAGACAAATAAGTGCGCATATCATCGATTGCGAGAGGCGGCGACGTACAGGGACGGACACAAACAAAGGCGGCAAATCGAGCGAAAAGGCCGATGCGTCAGCAGGAGAGAGAGAGTGGCTTCGCCACGTGTGAATAATCAATCGGGCAAATTTATCTTTCGCGAGCCAACGAGCGTTAAAAGCCAAGCGATATAAATTGGCTGAGGTGAGAGGGAATGAGTAAAGAGTTACTGCTCATCGCGCGTGTTTGTGTGTGAATAGAGAGGGAGTAGGAGTGTGGATGTAGCAGGAGCGTATCTTTGTTTCCGGATGCTGCGCGGCGAGAGGAAATTTATTTTTGAAGCCAGCAGCGAGCGCAGTGTAAATGTTACAGCACCGGGGTTACTTTGTTTCCGGTCAATGATGCGCTTCCCGCGGTCGGTGTAAGAGATAAGAGATGTGCTTTTTTCGGAATGCTGCTCTTGTTTTTGGTTCTGCTTTTTTTTCGATTTTCCTTTATTTTTTTCAATTTTCATTCGAGATATCATCGAGGTTAAGGTTATTTATAGAACGTATTTGTGTTTGGAATGCGATTTTAAAAGAGGATTTTTTAGTGTTTTCATTATTGTGATTTATGCAAAATGGTACAACAAGCCTTTACTATGTAAATAATTTAATTTATTATAATATATACATAATATACAGATAGTTACATCATGAATTTATTGACCGAGCAATAATAATATATAGAGCCATTATGTTACACACACTTCATGAATATTTCATAATACTCATTTGAATTTTTGAATATCCTGCGTGTTTTTGAGATGTCACTTACACGCTTCGCGGTTTCTATAAGCGTCACGAACATGCTTGCGTTGTAATTTGTACACTTAATAAGTTGAACATTTAAAACGTATACATTGTTCGTGTAGGTTTCGAGATTTGTGAACAGTTTACAAATATATCAAAATAATTGACGTATTTATTAGATTATTTCGTATAGTTGATCGAACATTTAACAGCGATATTTCGTCAATACAAGAAATTTTGTAATGAAACAATTCAATTTAATCTATTTATCTCCGCATTTAATCTTTAAAACTCCAACGTTTTCATAAAACCTCTGAGCCAATCGAAATTTCAATCATACACAAACTGATTCGATTTACCGCCCCACGGCAAATATTAGTCAAACCATTCGTCGAAATTGGCCTACCGAAAATCAAATCCCAAAAACTAATCCGCTCACTTCACGCACGATTTCCCAAACGCAAACTCACTCTCGGAAAATACCCATACCTACCCGATAATTTCGTCCATCCACAGCCATTCACACCTCCCCGCTGCACTCACGCGCAAAATCGATCGACTTGCTCTCTGCTAACCATTTCAAAGCCATTTGTTCCTCGCGCTGCAGCGGCGTTTTAATTAAAAAGCCAGCTCCTTATTTCTCTTTTCCTTTTTTCTCGTTCTCTCTCTCTCTCTCTTACATCCTTCTCGATCTTTATACACCGACACCCTAAGCGCCGTCGGCTTCCTTTGGCTCTCTCGCGGCCCTTTTCATCTTTCTTCTGCAGCGAGCCTTTTGCTGGCGACTGAGCTTGACTTTTGAAGCGTCGTCGGCGGTTCGAGGGCTGTGTGATCTTTTCGACGTGCACAGAGCTCTGTAGTTTGCAGCTGGCAAGAACGAGGAAAAAGTCCGCGTTTGACAAAATAAGTAGTGCGCTGATGACACTGTCTTTTATTAACCGGTGACTGTCAGATTTACATTATATGTTTACTAAGGAAAAGTGAGACAAAGCTTATTACATTTCATTGGTTGTTTTATTTGCAAAAGTCAAACATTCCTGTGCGAGGGAGTTTAAGTTGATTAATTCTTGAATATTTATAAAAATATATTTATAATAATTTGAATTTTATTACCAATTCTATACCAGTATACAGTTAATTAATTATGTGAAAATATAATAAATAATAAATATACCGCAACTTTTCAACAGATTAATTATTACTTATTTATATACATATATTGTATAGATAATTTAATAGTATTATAATTATATTTAAATATTATATTATTTACTTACTAAAATCGCTTATTTATTAAAGGGTATATAATAATCATCCTGTAAATATATCAACCTATTTTAAGTCTCAAGAACCAAAATGGCAAACGATTGAATTAAACAGTACACTATGTTTTCAATAAATATTTAATTCATTCGTAATATTAATTTTTTGACCATTTTCAACAGATAATGTACGTTTACCGTACCTTTGGTTATACATTTTGTTATTCCAAATAAGAGTAGGATGTACGTAATAAACCAGTATAATACGTAAATAATTAATTACAACGAATTATATAATTCAATGCGTGGAAACAATACCGCGCGCGAATGTCGCTTATTTTCAAACAGGTCAGTTTCCGGGGATTTAAATTAATATTTTATTTTTTAATTGGGCGCGGCTGTTTTCGCGATTAAAAGGCGCATATTCACGGTTCGTTAAATCACATATTAAATTGATACGCTTATAGCGGTGAAATACGTGGTTATCGGCGAATCAGATTCTCTGATGTGTAAAATAACACAGCGATGAATGAGTTACATGCATTATATCCCAACCAGGGATTTACAAAAGTTAAATCTCTTCTCTACTCCATTTTTTTTTAAACAATATATCAGCCAGTTCGACGAACTCATTCTTTCTCGCCTGAAAACCTCGTCAATTGTGCTATTGATCAAACCCTTTGTGACACAGAGCCTTTTTTTCTAATCCTCGAAATTCGAAGTCCACTACACTCTCCGTTTACAAAAGGGCCACGAGAGCCAATAGAAAACTGCGATCTTGATCGCCTATTGTTGCAGTTCTATGCGAGCTATGATTGACCCTTGCCCTATCGTTTCTCTTTTTTTTCGAAACTTTCGAATTTGATACACATTTACGGTGACAGTTGAATATTCACGGTCGATGTATAAATACATAGTATACACAACTACAACTGTTACCGAAATTACGTGAATTGACATTCAAATTCGAAGCCCTTCAAGTGTACATGCGCACCTTTATTTATGTATATATATACATACAGGTACGTATACCTCGTGGGCCAAATTTGAATGCTAATTTGCGCAACACCGACAGTTGGTTCCTCATAAGTTTAATTGATGCCACATCTTGGCGTGGGAGTAATTAAAATGTCTGTAATTCGTACGCAGTTGTTGCTGCAATAAAGGAAAATTAAACGTCAAAAGCGTGAGAGCTAGAAGAAAAACGTAAAAATATTATACGATCTTAGAAGTTTTCTCAACTTTAACACGACTGAGGAACTAAATAATTGAAGCTATTAGTTCTCCCGGATTCCGAGCCTTTATAGCGCACACGTGTGCGCGCGGGGGGATTACGACAAATCCGTATACTCATCCGGCGCTCGTGCCCCGAGTATACGCTCGCAAACATCGAAAACTCCGTCAAATTGAACAACATTAAAACGTCAGGAACTACTTTAAAAACTCTTCCCATTCGCCTTCGCGCGCTGAAATCGCTGCCACGCGATCCCCGCCGCGAGCAATCAGGGAAAACACAGCCATTTGGCAAAACGACGAAATAACGACGACGGTGCGACATCTCGCTCGGTCCTCATCTCTTTCCTCTGCAGCAGCGAGAAAACGCAAAGCACGCGTCTTTTAGATAACGCGACTTCTCCCCGCGCTATTTCGCCGGCTAATAAAACGCGCAGCCTGCCGTGTAACCAAAAATCGATGCTAATGCGCCTACCTCCTCGGCTATCTACTACTACTACTGCTGCTAGACGAAAGCGGAGAGTGTAGCAAGAGAGCCGGAATTCGTGGGCAGACGTTGATTGAACGGCGAACGGATTGAACTCCACTCCGCCCTCCCTCTCTCTCTTTCTCTTTCTATACCTTGGTCGAGAAAAATCATCGGCGAGAGAAAGAGTCTCTATCCGTCTCTGAAATATCGACGGACGCGGCCGCGAATTCCGTGATTTACGCGCGCGCCTCCAATGTACCTTTTCTGCCCCACCCGCAATCGAGAGGATTTCATATTTCAAATTACAATCCTCTGTGTGTCTGTGTTTTCGTGGTGCATAGGAGAGAAAATGGGTCACGATGCGCGCGGAAGCGACGCCGAGAGATTTGCCCTGGCACTTACCGTTTGTCGTCGAGGATGTTGGAAAAATGTGCTGCGCTTTTTAAAGTTCTTGGATCTTACGATTTTCAAATAAATAAAGAATCTCGTGGTTACGAGAGATGGTTGAAAGTTTGTTAAGATCTCGTCGAAGGTTAATGTAGTTCGATATTTTTTTGTGGTTTCGATTATGGGTAAAATTAACTTTCAGTGTTTTTGCTTTTAAACAAAATAGTGGTAATATCAGAATATTAAACGAGTGGTATCATTATCTTTGTAGAAATTCCAACCGAAGTGTCATTTTATATTTATCATAATGCAATTTTCGAAGTATTTTATGACTTTTTATCTTATTTCTTTTTTTATGCGGCATTTTACTATACGCTAAAAGATAAAACTTCTTCATATCGTATGTACTAAAAAAACATCCAATACGGTAACATCTGTAAATCATAGTTCAGTTTTTGTTTAAATCTATTTAAATTCGTAATAATTTGTATCGGGATTTATTAAGCTTTTGTGACACAGCAGGTACAAATTTTTATATTTTTTATAACATGACGGTGACTAAAATTACGTCCTAGTAGCTGGGATTATCCTGGTTCATCCTAAATTTACGATATTAGCATGTTAATGCTCTACATTATGGTGTCACTCTGCGTCTCTTCACTGAATAATAAAGGATGAAAGATGAAAAATGTTATAATGCAAGACAGGGAAAATATGGAGACTTTTATCATGTCAAATGTCATATTCTGTGTATTTCGGTGTTTGGTTCTATGTAAACGTTAATTTCTTTTTAAGAAAAATATAACCATAAGGAAACGTACATCTTTCTATTTTTAGAATTTTAAATATTATAATATGCAAATATCATTCACAATTTCTAACATAATTTCATAAAATTTAAGGATTTTGTTTGAATAGAAAAGACTAACATCCAAATTACTAAATCTAACTTTCAAAAAAGTATACAAAAAAGTACTGTGCAATACGTCAGTAGTAATACCTTAATGTGGTCAGCCATTACCTTCGAATCACCGCAACCCTAACATTACAAATCGCAAATTTTTTACACGTATAACCCACGCACCTAAAAAAATCCCATCCAATAACATATATAAACACTCGTCCCAACCGCATTATTTCATTCCACTTCTCCTTTCTCGTACTGTCTCTTGGTCGGGCGCTACACTCGTAAAAGCGCGGCAAATAAAAAGCTCCGGCTTTTTTATTCTCCTATTCTGCTTTATGCATAATACGCTGGCTGGAAGCGAATGCGCTCGATCGGAAGGTCCAGCAGCTGACGCCGTGTACACGTGAACTTCTTAATGGCCAAGTGTGTGTGCGGGGGTGTGTACGTGTATACAGTGGATGGCGCGAATAAGCGAAGCGAGAGTACAGTGGACGCGGACTCTCTGCGCAGTCGAGAGTCCGGTTAACGATAGATTTCTACGCGTCGTGAATAGCAATGCGAAGTAGTCGGGGCTATTGGAGGTGGCTTCTTTTTTGTTTTTGTTTTTTTTTTTAGATTGGAATCGATGCTTGAAATTTTTATCGGTATTGCTCCGTTTCGGTCCACTGGAAAATAAGGGGGAATCGAAATTGCGGCACGTGACTTATTACGTTGAATGGGTTAGGAAATAGATAAATTGGTGAAAATAATGAAAAAACTTTTTTTGTGCTGATTTTGTTTCGTGCTGTAAAGTCAAAGCTGTGCTATTATAAATGGTATTTATATTGGTTGGTCTTTTGAAAGTGTGGTAATGTAACTTTTCTAGTTATTCTTGAATTTTACTAATGATTCTTATTTTTTTATAGGAAAGTAAATCCTTTGAAATTATAAGATGTCTACTGTCAAACTAATATAAGTAACTATATCGAACTTGTTTGATAAACACTATTAGACTTTAAAAATATAATTATCAATATTTTGCTTCAATGCATTTAACCTTCAAATTGATTTCTTGTCAAACTAGTCAAACTAGCTTAATTTGTTATGATATAAAGGCAAAGCTCTAGTGACCAATGAAAAAGTCTACGTACCTCACAATCAATCTTCTAAAAATTTTTATAACTTGTTAATGCTCGCAGCGCAAGAGCGCGCGCATATAGCGTTGATCATAAGTAATCTTTACCTAATGCTTTATACGTTGCTCGTGAAATATGCTTTTTTAAAGCTTTAAGCCACTCTAAGCCTCGGGACTTTTCCCTGCCCATTTTATACGAGCTGTAATCATTTTTTTACTGCGGGATTAAGTGCTTTATTTTCGAGAACGAAGATTAAAAAAGCGCAGCGACAAATCCGTATAATTCTTTCTTATAGAGTCGAAAAGAAAAGGGATATACCTAAAATCTACTCCGTCGACCGGTACGCGGGTATATCTACTTTTGACGGAAATTTCAGTCGCTAAGTAGTTAAGCACCCAAAACGAAGTCCTTTTTACATCCCGACAGATAATGCAAAATAAGAGCTAATCCTCTGATGACCGAATTCTATACCTTTTTTATAGCCATAAGTATCCCGCGGGTATAGTCGCGAATTGCGTTGAAAAATGTTACCTTCACTCTCGCGTGCCCGTATTTTCAGAGGCAAATGTTACTTGACCTTTCGCGAAATGCTAACGTTGTTAAAACACTACAAGTTCAATATATATTCCGATCTCAAGGATCCTCTCGCTTTTCATTTCCGTTCGAGAACTACTTTAACTCCTGCCAGCGCAGACACAGGGGCAATGAAATTCGCTACGTTTCGGCATTCATGCAAAGAGTTCGCAAAGAACATTTAGATTTACCGAAAATTCTCGGCGTTAAATTTTAGCTGAAAATTTACGTTTCTCGCCATATTGACGTGCGTGCACGCGAATATTTTAACTGCACATTCGGAATATATATACGTTATATCTTTGTAAAGTGAAACTGTTGTTGAAATTGTTGCAAGCTGTACGCGCGTTCTCGTATTTATTGTTATTACGGACAGATATATACAATTTCATTTAAAGGATATACCTATCATTATCGAGTGATTTGCAAAATGCAATCATTTCTCTTAAATTCTGTGAATTATGTGCAAATCGCGTAATAATGCGCGAATTATTAGTCCATTTCGCGTAATACTATTATCGAAACATTACTATGTACGAGATATCTAAAATAATCCATATCGTTAAATACCTACCGTGAATTTTCAAATTAAACCGATTAAATCCAATTTAGCAACGTTTAATAAAGTATACATAATTACTTTCAAAGAAAATTGATAAAAATAGCTTATTTAAAAGATTTTTTCAACAAATTACTTTTAATATGCTGCCAGGTCGCGAATGGCTTTGCTCCGCTCGGGCTTTTACATTTTCGTATTCTCCCAAGCTGATACATTTGAAAAGTTAATCAGGAAGTTCTCGTCTGAAGTATTACTTCAATACGCTGAATTAAAGTTGAAAATGTAATAATTTATATAAAAGCATATTTTATAAAGGCTTGATTAAGCAAGCTCTAGTCGATTCCTTTTCTCCCCGGCATAATAATGCAGAACAATTAAAAATTCTCTTTCATCATAATTAGTTGTTCCGGCGAGTTTATTACGATTTTCCCTTTGCACCAGAACGAAGGCAAATTAAATACTTCTCTCTGAACTTTGTGAAAAACTCCAGTGCCCGGCCTCTAATCAAAACGTTTCATCCAATTCGCCGCATTAATTATAAAAAGCTCTCCTTTCTCCCACCGGTAATTATCGATTCCGCAACTCACCCGGCAAATCAGGCGTGAAAAAGACGGACCACTCCTCGAAATTAAACATCCGCACACGTTTACGCTCCAATTAATTACCAGCTGTCAACCCTCAACCATCACCTCCTCAAAAATTCACCTCCCCGCCACAAAGCAACGAACCAAACTAGACACACAGCCGACCTCGGCTCTGACACACACAAGCAGTTGGTAGCGGGTGAACCAGGCCAAATCTAAGATAAGGCCTTTACGAGCCGCTGGCTTTTCGGCCATAAAAGGCGCCGAATTAAGGGATGAGGCAGCTACCTCCACGCGAATCTGACTGTGTGTATGTGTGTGTATGGCCTCCCCGAATCCAGGTCACGGTGCACCTGCATGCACACAGGACGGATGAAGACGGAGCGGAATCGCGCACAGCGCGAGCGTTTCATTTGGCCGCGCGGCGCCTGTGCTAACTGCAGGTGCTGCCTTTAAAGAGCGAGCGATTGAGACGGATGGGATTTTGGAGGGAGTGAGAGAGGAGTTTCACTTTGATTTTAATACCAAGGGCGCCAGGTGCACGCCGAGGCTGCGTCGCCGGGGAGAGACGAGTACTGCTGGTGTGGAAGAGGTGTAATGAAAAAGTGGTTACGCGGAGGTTTTTGACGCTGCAGGAGGTTTAATAAGTTGGGAGTGACGTGAGTCGTATGTGGATCGTGCGGGTTGGCATGGGTATTAGGAATGTTTATTAGTGTGAGATGAAAATTTGAGGTTTATTTAGGTTTGCGCGGTTATTAAAAAGTAGAAGATAGGATGAGTCGTCAAAATGAAATGTAAAATATTCCCGGGAAATTGATAAAATTTGCATCAATCTTATATTTTATAATCTTTTTAGGATTTTTTTTTATCATTTTCTGAAAATAACCGGTGATTGGAAACAGAGATGCAACATAAAATCTGGTGTGATTTATTGTTCGAAATGGGAAGAGGAATTGATAGCAATTTCAACGATTTTTTTTTTAAATTATAAATTGTCAACTGGAATTGCAAATACGAATAAACTAAAATATATTATAATATCTTTAATAACTTATCAAAGAAAATTAAATAAGAGAGACGGAATAATATTATTTGATCTCTTCAGAGACAATATACAGAATACGACAGAAAGAAAAGATTGTCAGGCATCGTTATGAAAAAATTTTCCATCCGAATGTATTCGAAAGAAAAACAAATCTAATTGCGGCATACTTTTCCGCTCACCGCCTCTCCACCTGTCTCAATGCCGCTTTTATTGCATTTTTATGTCCCGTGTGTTATACCTAATATGAATTTTTCGATTCAGTGGCGCATGGGGAGAAGCGCAGTCTTGCAGAAAATTTTTCACCCGACGATATTTTATAACTTGCTGTGTTTGTTTTCCACCTCCTTCTACGTGCAATCTCGCGGTTTTTTAAATTAATTTTTTTTCACACCCACGATTAATCTTTTTTACCAAAATATTTACTCCTTCACAGTTTAATTCATTCGAATCAATCCGAGCATATTTTATGTTTACGCAGTACGCGTTAGTGCACTTAAAATGCAGTACGAGGTACATTAAAGCAAACGTGCATTACGTTCAAAACGTTATTTTTATTTTGCGTTACGTGGCCGGTATATTAAATAAAATTAATATTTTCATGTAACCTCAAGGGAATAGCGATACCCAGAGTTGTATACAATATAATACCGCATAAAGCGTTACGAGCCTGTGAGTTAATGAAAAATTTGTCGAATGCCATAGCACGCGTAAAGAACGTGTAATAATATAATAATAATCCGGTGAAAGAACGTAAAACTTAACGCACGCAAAAAACTTCATAATTCTCAAAATCTCATTAAATTCTGCGCATAAAAAAAAACAACATTTCCATCTGTCACATATATATTCGTTACATAAAAAAATACCGCGTAATACTTAAAAAATTCCCGCCGTCCTTTATCGCAGCCGCTGATACGCGCCGGATCCATAAATACCAAACCTTAACGACGTTTTAACGATATACCTTGCGCTTGCGCGTATAACACATTCTCTTTTTCTCCCTCTGAGCAGCGCAAATCCTCTTAAGAGAAGAGAAGCTAATCCTCTCGTCCCTGTTTAAAAATTCTTCACAAGTATAATGACGACGCTAACGAGTCCTTGTCTCTCTTTTTCTCTCCCCTTTGCTGATTCTCCCTCTCTCTCCCTCTTTTTCTTTCCCACGCACGCGCATATACTTTTTCCGCGTTTCATTATGTGGCGAGCACAGGCCGATTGGATTTCTCGCTGTCAAGGAGGGAAAAAAGAGCGGCGAGCCCCGCGTATAGTCACGTAATTTCGCGAAATTCACTTGAGTTTCTCGCGCGCGCGCACGCTCACTCCCCAATGGAGAGAGCCTTTAATTTAGTTTCGACTTTAATAAGACTGTACGCGAGCGCTTCGGTATTTCTATTAATTTTTCGTCTGACGGAGAATCGACGATTTCATGGGAGTGAGAGGGGGGGGGTTTCAACGATAAATCTTGCGAGTTTCTTCGAGAGCCGATATATAGTAGAGAGGGGGAAAGGAGGTTTGTTTATTTCAAAGTTCAGAAGAGTGGAAAAGTGAGTTAGGATATAAAAGGATTTATACGTCGAGTGGAGCAGAGAGAGACTGTACCTTATTGTCTTGTAAAGTCATTTGTTGTACTACACAGGTAATAAATATCATTAATCCTTTCTCGACTAAACTCAATGTAAATTGAATTGTATTGAAAAATGTAATTTTAAGAAGTTTTAAGAGAAAAGTGATATTATACGCGTGACATTTATATATTTTTGTAAAATCTTCTTGGTATACATGTGTTATTTAGAGGTCGATCTTTAGTTTAACGTTTTTCATCGTATTTTAAACAGGCCATAAACTAACTCGATAACAATCGACTAGACTTTGATTAAATTCCGCCTCGTGTATTATTTCATCTAATCCCAAATATCGACTTTTCTGTCCACCTGTAGTGATTTATTTGAATAACTGTTAACCTGCCGATTCTCCATGGTTATCAAATTTCATTAACGGACCGAAAGGTAAAATACAGCTTTGAAAATTTATCATGCGAAATACAATGAAATACACGACTTGGGATACAATGCGTACAAACCTGGAATGTATAAAGTCAATATTGACAACATGAGATATGAAGGTATTTTTGTCGGATTGACCTATTTCTAATCCAATAAGATTATGAATTATGCGTTATTAGAACAACACAACAAATTTGAGTATTTTAGCGAATATTAGACGCGAACCAAAATCAATGAAGAAAGGAAAAAATAGTATTTCAGAAAGAAAAAAATTTTACAACGACAATATCTATTATGTTTTTAATACATATAAGTAACGATACACAACTGTTATTCTTGTAATACTCATAATTAAACAACAGCTTGAGTACATCACATTGCAAACGCATTTTCAGCCAAAATTAGCAAGCAATCATCATCCCATCCCTCCATTCTTGCCAAAAAACACAGCCACTTCTTCTCCCCCCTCATCCACACCAAAAAAAGTTCAAAACGAAAGACAACAGCGTCGACGACAAAAAAGAAGCATCGCGACCTTGCCCCAACGAAGAGCCCCGGAAATCATCAATGAGCGACTACACGGCGAATGAGCATACACTTCTCCCCTTCCAGCTCTATTGAGGCGCCAAGATTCTCGCGCGCGGCTGAGCGAGCCGGGCGCGCGGGAGCGAAAACTTTTAATTGCGCAGCGGCACGCGACGACGACGAAAGGCCTTTCTTCTTCTCTCCCTCTCTTCCGATTTCTCGCGCGTTTATTTTTCGCTCAATGGCCTGTTCCGAGTGGCCCGCTTCTCTCCCTTAATTGCGCCGTTTTTAGCGCGAGTCGTGTGACAGCTATATACAGGCGCGCGTATGTGTGTATAGTAGTATAGGTTTTGTGTATATACCTCGCAGCGTCGGCGAGTGTACCTATACAAAAGAAATGGACTTTTCCGTCAGCTCGGATGATTCCGTTGTGTAATTGTGTCGTCGGGGTTTCTTTTCTCAAAGGATAGGGCTCAATAAGTGTATCGACGTTGGGTCGTAGCTCTCGGCGAAAGTTTTGAATTCCGAGCGTCAACTTGCCGGTATTCGGTAATTCAGTTATCGGCGTCGTATAACTTTTGACTCGGAGCTCAAAGGAAGCCGCCATTATTCCGTTATCATATAACTCTCGATGTCTTTTTCAAAGCCTCCTCTCTTTGATGCTCTTAAAATCTTTATGTATTTTCGCTTTAATTAAAATATATATATACACGCGCGCGCGGCAAACAAAATCTTCTAATTAAAATCGCAGCTTTGAAAGCGAGCGCGAAATTATACGTAGGCTCCTCCTCTAATACAGGAGAAAACTTAAATTTTATTGCACGCGGCGCTTACGGTATATATTAACATAAAGGGCCTTTCTCGTAATTTTTAATTAAATTTCACTAGGCCATGCTCTGAACGCATTTTCAATTTCTTCATCGCCACACTCTTGAAAGGCCGAAGCTAAAAACCTTTTTATGCACTTTAATTAACCTATTTATTAAAATCCCTCGAGCGGGCATTATCGTGAGCGCGAAAAACGCATAAAGTGGTTTCACCGGTGCAGCGCAGTAAACCGAAATATGAAGCGTGTCCGCCGCGTTTATTATTATACGACGCTTTCTCCTAATTTTACATAAACTCGCACTCAACCGCAACGCACGTCCGTTGGAAGCTTAGAGTTGATTACGCGTTGCTTTCGATGCGAAAGAGAAAAGCCGGAGGTGTTCGCTGAGCGCCACGGTTTATTAATACGAGCGCGCGGGGATTCTCGCGAGGTGAGTGTAAACGAGGGCTGGTTTACGAGGCATGCCGCGAGTGCGTTGTTTTTCGTTAACATGATTCAGTGCAGACTTCGTGTATGCGTGTGTGTCAAGTCTTATCTCTATTGTGGGTTTCGATTATAGGCGGTTAGGTCTAGTAAAAATTACTAGCCTTTGTCAGGTGATAGTTTATCATAAAGTTCGTATATTATTCAGTCTGTATATAAATTGTTTAATTAGTTTATTCACTATAATTGAAGATTTAGCAAAGATTATTTTTGGATTTTATTCAACAGTCAATAGATTGAGGAGGTCGTGGAACTTCCTTTCATCTCGTATCATCACTTCCATTTCGTCTCTCCATACTTTTAAATCAGCCCTTCGCTCCCTTACTACCCGATTTTAGTTATTTTACTAGGCAACTACCTCATACAACTTTTACATTTTATATATTTCTTTGTGTCCTCAAGCGAAATT
>UXGD01002052.1:0-28858 GCA_900474315.1 Torymus auratus
TGAAACAAAGTTCGTGCTTAACTCGATTTGGTGCGAATCTTCTTGAAGTTTCTTAAGTATAGCATAGATAATAAAATTGTAGATCACTTGTTATTCATTTTCGGAATATTTAAAACTTATAAATATCCTATAGGACATGAACAGCTAAAATGTTTAGAATCCCTTAACCTTTCAAATCTGACCCTTTTGACTCGTGAAATCCCATATATACGCATGCCGAAAAAGACATGATCGCCTCGTCCTCGTCTCGATACTTCAAAGTGTCAAAGAAACAAAAGGCACTACAGCCACGCTATTATATACACAGTACTCACCCTGCTGCTGGTAGCCACCGGCGCCTACAGAGGGAAAGAATCCAGTGCCGCCGGGGGCGGCGACGCCGAAGCCCGATACTCCTGGGCGCGGAAATTGCGCTTGGCCCTCGTAGCGCACGTCGGCGACGTAGCCCGTGGCGTCGTCGGCCGTGTAGCGGACGATCTGGGTGCGCGAGTCCGGCAATAGGACGCGGTACTCGCCACGCACAGCGCCAGCGCCGTCGCCGCTCTCCTGCTGCCCGTAGTTGTTGCCCGAGGCCGCGTCTACCACCTCGTACTCGAAGCTGTAGGGCCGCGGCGCCTGCTGCTGAAATAGAGAGAGGCCGGTATGAGGCGTCGACTATGGACGATTGAAGCGGCTGCGAATGTGTTGGACGAAATTTTGAGGGAAGGGACATGTATACTCTGGTTTTGCTCGAGTACAACGCGTTCAAATTCATCGTGAAATTCTTGGAATTTAATTTTCCGAGTCCGGTATTGCTTACTTTGAGTCAATGTATCTTTGGACAACTATGCAATCGTTCTTTTGCAATAAAGAATATTATATAACATGCGAGGGGTTACTCGCTCGAGAAAATGCTGTGCGAGTGATAGCAAAAGTGAATCGATTTCATGAGAATTGTAAGTGATTTCAAGAATTACAATGAAATTAATTTAAATTGATTCTACGTAAAATAAAATTGATCTACATATCGTAGGCTAAAGCTTTATAGTAAATCAATAAAATGCACAAATTTATTGGAAATTAATATTACAAAATGGAATGGATTTCATCTCATCCTGCCCAAGTTTTCCACTGTTGCGGTAGCTCCTCGATAACACACGATGTATTATTATTTAACAAAAATGATGGGCGAATGTATTAGCCATATATATACGTTTACTATCAGTCAGAACGTTCTTGAGTTATAAAACCCTTATAATACACAGATAGGCGCCAATCGTTTTAAAAAAGAAATAAAATTTTAAAAAATGAATTAAGTTTAAAATATGTACACTCCAGTATTCAAATGATTAATTTTAACTATAGGGAAATTGGAATTTCGTATTGAACTTACGCTTTTACGGATGCAATATATTATAGAGAAACAAATAAAATTATGGTAGATAATAGTGAACTTCCGCTATCGCAGCAATAATCCCAGACATTTAAGCATATTTTATTGACAACGTGTTCCCCGACAAAAAGCTGTTTATCTACAATAAAGCCCCGTAGCAAGCAGTATGGCCTCATGCTCTGTCTGGTCCATGTCCGGGTGATAATGATGAATTTTACAGGAATGACTCTTTGAATAGGCAGATACGGTAATTAGTAATCGGCCAGTCACACGCTGTATTAAGAGCCAAACAATCTCATCATCCGATGCTCTCTCTCATCCCATCCGATTATTGATCGCATGAAGTACTACTTATAGCGGCGTTGATCGGCGGACAAACAATATTTCTGTCTTATCAGATACTCGGTAAGAAATACACGTTCTTACGCCTGGTTTAATTTGTTTAATGTCGGAATAAAACATAACAGTGTGACGGAGTTTTAGTTCAATTAATGACTAAAAATCTTTCATGCATTTCAATACAAGGAGTAGTTTTATTTATTTATACGCGTTGAAAGCCCTTTCAGTTGTCTGTTTGCTCTGAGCAACCAGATTCATGAATGATTTTACATAGTCGATCATATGACAGTCTGCAAGACATGGAAATTTCCAAACGATCAAGCGCAAAGCAGGACTAAACATACAGAGTACGCGATTTACATGTCAAACTACGGGGCGCTCGATATATCCCAAAAATATCCCTTGCACTCTCCCTGTTCTTCCCTCTCTTTTGTCCCCTACAAATCACCAGCGCGCGTATATACATCCAAAATTGCTTCTCTATACGCGCCCAACTCTATCCCTTTCAATTCTATAAAAACCTCCTCTGGGCTCTCTCTTTCTCTCGTGCGTTCGGTTACCGAAGTTGCTGCGCGCTCGCATTGAATATTCACCATGCAGTGCCTTTGCGCGACTAAACGATCGCTCTGTCAAACATACACATGGCACAAGTTCGACTCTTTCGCTTTAAATATGACGCGCGGGAACACAATATATGTGTGCGTGCGCATGAATAAAAAGCGTGTTTTACGCATATTGCGACGTGGATTTCAAAGGCGAGCGTATACGAGTACGTGAAATCCTTTCATTTGAATATCATTCGCTTGTTACGTTAAAAATTAAAGTATTTCGAACAATCGATGATTCGCGGACACGGTATAATAATTGCTCGCGTGTGAGTGAGGGGACTGCGCAGGCAAGCGTATTTTAATGTAATTACGCGTTCACCTCGATCGTGAGTTTTTAATTACCAACTCTCGTCGGGGGACGCGAGACGTCCGGGTTTAATATTTAATGTTTAATTATTTTTCGCGCGAGAGTGATTGCATAGAATATCCATTTTTAATATCAATCAATAACATTATTTCTATTTCATCTCATTATTCTATGCCATTATTTACACCTTATTCCGGCATGTTAATGTAGACGAAATATATATAATTCATTCATTTATTAAAAAAAAACCAGTTCACTTTAGTACATTACTAAAGTAAAATACAGATGTGTATTTAACAATTACATATAGTAATTAAATGTATTAATATTTTCATGTTTTCGAAAAGCGTGAATGTCGTTATAAATATTGATATTCGATAAAGATTTTTAAATATCAATAATATTATAACCACACGGTCAGTGCAAAAAGCTACAAGACAAGATACTAAAAAAAAAAATACCAAATAAACGAAGACAGGTAAACACACGGAATCGCATCATCATCATCATCATCATCATCATCATCATCATCATGTGAGAATAATATACTTTTCGCAAACACAGGAACGCATAATTTAAATCCGCGGGCATTATAATTGTGAGGCAGGAATCGCGACTGACGGGCCACCGCATGCTCGAAATAACTGTCAAACAACTCTCGATGTTCGTCGGAGCAGCGGCGCGCAATCGCAGCACCAGCAGCTCGTATAGATTAAAAATTAATGTGGGCGCGCATTTTCCGGCGCGCGCCGCGTGCAACAACTCGCGCTCGTGAAACTTGCACGCGCAGCCACGAGCAATCATACGCGGGCATAAAGCATTCCGCTGGCCGCGCATATATTTACTACGGCGATTTTGCCGGCGGCTCTCGTGGGAGGGTGGTATAATTAAAAAGAAATTTCCAATAAGCGCGCCGGGGCTTTAGAATTCTGGCGCGTAAAACGATTGTGAGAGCGGCCAGCGCGAGCGCGCACTAGTATGGCGGATAATTAATATTGAATTATACATGCGCGAGATGAGATGCGATTCGATCGCTTATGTGACCCACCAGAGAGTGAGAGAGAGAGAGAGGGAACAATGAGTTCGCATGGGATTATCGCACATCTCGTCGCGAAATTTCAATAGAGGTTGTTTCATTTGACGCGCATCGCTAGGGAGCAAGAGAAAAGGGGAGAGAGAGAGTGCATTGAGACAAATTGAGGCGACGTCGCGTCTGCACCGGAAGTGCGGAGGGTGGGAGAGAGAGATGAAATGTGCGTTGCCGCGGTGGACAAACGCTGGGGGGACATAACGTACTTTTCATTAGCGAACTTTTGTGGCTAGCCGCGGCTGCTGAAAGGGAGCTTCTGTTCGTGGATAATGCGCTGCCGATGCGTTTTGTCGCATTGCTTTAGCGGCTGTGTTTACTTTGTTATACGAGACGATCGGGTTCATTCAATTAAGCGCTCGTTGATAGTTTATATACATATAATATGCGTACGACGTGCACTATTTCAATGACGAATGAAGTAATAAAGTTTGCGTTAATCAATGATTACGTAAAAATCGATTTGATCTTATAAAGTTAATCTAACTTGTCGAATAACACAATTTTCTGAATAGCACTCGTTCCCCCAACATTCCGTGCAAAAAGTTACTCGTCCAAAGCCCGCGCTCCGACCTTTCCCCTCGCGCGTGCAATCCACGCGCAAATAAAGAAACATGCACGGACAAGGCAAAACCGCGCTCGGCTTTTCATCGACACAATCAGCTATATACGGAAAGCTCGACGAGCGAGCGATCTCTTTGAGGTCGGCGGCGCAACTCACCGCCGCAAAGCATTTCTTCTTCCTCTGAGCGTTTGTGCGTTCTCTCTCTCTCTTTCGGGAAACTGTAGCCCTGTGCGCTTTGATGGGCGCACTGGCGCCCACCTCTCTGCGGTATGTTCGTGGGGTGTGTAAGGATGTACAGCGCGTTACCTCCCCGCTACCACTTCACGCCGATGTCAATATTCATTAACGCCACGGGAAAGAATGACTTTTTATAAGATTAAGTGTGCGAATGATTCCGTTGTACCTCTCTTTGCGAATGATAAGTGATATATATTTTGAGGATTATCGTATGTCAAGATAGTTTTCCGTGAATTTTCGGTATGAGTGTGGATGTTATAAGAGAAAATATTCAATGTAAATTAGAAGAGTTCAAGCTGAAAATAGATTCATTCGTTACACAGATTATTCAATTTTATTCCGGCTCAATCCCGCTTGATCAAGTAATCCTAAAATACGTGCCTTAAAGCCTGTAAAGTGTAAAGTATATTTTCATAGCTTTTTCTAGGGAATTATTCATAAAAAGATGATACTATAACTTTTGAATAAACTTTTTTCATATTGCATTGTCATGTTAACTTTCGTGTGCAGTCTTATTGCAGACATTGTTGTACTAATTTTCTCTCGATAAAAAGTATACTCCCTGCTAAAAATGCATGCATATACCTTGAACAAAATCGCTCGTAAAAGAGAGCGATCGGAAAATTAAAGGCTTCCCCCGGATTTACAGTCCTTCCACACCCTTGGAAATAAAACCTTCCGCTCCAGTTCCCGCAAGCACGACCGATAATAAACTCGCTGCGAAATATTAAGAAACATCCATACGCCGCCCCCGCCGTAAAATGCCTCCCTTACGACCTTTCTCGCCACCCTCCGACGTCCGAAAATAAAGAAGAGAAAGAGAGGACGAGCCGATCAGGCCGAGATTAGATCGCTGCTACGTTTGCGCCGGGCGTTTAGGGAATAATTTCGGTCGAAAGGAGCAGGCGCTCGTAAAAAGGAGGAGGCGCCGCGTGCAGCGGACGCGGAAGTTGTTAATCTTTAGCTGCTGTGCAATTAGTCGGCGGGGAAAAGAGAGAGAGAGAGAGAGTTCCGCCCTCTCGAAGCGAGGGAGAGACGCACGTAATCCACGGCAAGGAAAATCCTAGCCTCGCACGGTACGCGAATACGTAAACGGCTGGGCTTGATGGCTTTGACGCGCAGTCGAGGATTCCGCGGAGCAAGATATTATTATGTGATTGAGGCGCTTTCTTGATGGCTCGTGCGAGGCAGAGTGGACGAAGTGGGAGGCTAGGCATTTCCGGAGATTTATTAGGCATGATTTTTTTCGAAGTCGAGTGCGAAAGGGAATGAGGGGCGGCGAGATGACTTTTTGATGGGCTTTTGATTCTGGAATGTTGCGGAGGCAGCCGACACGGTGTTTAATTTCGACATTCGAAATTCGGCATCGTGACATGGGTACCGGATGTTTTTTTATTTTTTTTTTATTTTAAAAATTCACGTTAACGATTTGGCTGTGAAAATGAATTCAAAGTTCAATTATTGGATGTGGCCGTTCTTGCATCCATATTATTGTGACTTTACAGAAATATGATTTGAAAGTTTTTTTTTATTGATTTATATGATGATTTACGTTAACTGGAAAACCGTCATTTGTTTTGTTTGGTTTCATAGAAAATTTGTTAACTTTATTGTAGAAATTTAGTACGCTCAAATAGAAAAACTGTTTTTAATTATTCATTTTAAAAAGTCGGATCATTTCGTTCCATAAGTAAAACTCTGCATTTTATACTAGACAGTATGAAAATGTGAATGCGTTTCTGAGTAAATAAATGCGTTAAACGTAAATTATAAAAAGTTAATATTAAATGTAAACAAATTATGTAATTGGTAGAACTGTGTACTTGTCTTTTTAAATACACTAAATCGATGAAAATATTTAAACAAACTTTATAACCGTGCCTTAAAAACACAACATGAAATGCTGCTCAGTGGACATTTTCATTTTTGTCAGTTATTTCTCAAGCACTCATTAGGCTGCAATAAACCTGACGTGTAATTACCAGTTTGTTTTGACATGTCTCATTGTTGTTGAGGTATTACGACACACTCGACGAATATTTTAACCGGAGGATCACCCTCAAACTACAAAGTAAGCCGTAAGCAAAGTTTACAGACGAACGCTGCTTACCATAATACCGGAAACCGATAATCTAATTAATTAAGCTGTAAAATTAAAGCTATACGACGTGAGACTAGAGCGTTTACTTTGCCTTCGAATATTCAGAAACCGCCGACGGAGGTTGGGCGCCACCGCGAAAGAGAGTAAATTACTCGCGCCGACAATTAATTTTCTCGGGTAAAAAACGTTACCACAAGATTCAATTAAAATCACAACTTGCCAAGTCTGCCTCTAGGTATACCGCCACGCTTTCTGTACGCACGTGATTTTCGTGTTAAATATTGAAGTTCATTCTTAGAAAATCTGAATAATTAATATTGCTGCATCAAAAGATTAATGAACACTTGCTGTGGAAGTTTGCTTTCATAAATAATTTCTTTTACTTACGGATAAATATCATTAAATCATATGCTTATTTTTAAGGTTTTTTTTAATTGATTACGAGTATTTTATTTCAAAAATAAAAATGAATATTTATACTTAATCTTTTATTTTCCCTTTCCTATATTTTTATCGAAGTAAGTTAAAAATCAACTTTATATGCAATAGTTTGAAAATAACAACATTTTTTAAAGAGTCCAATTCTGAAAAATTTTTAGTTCAAAGCAGCGTATTACATTAATAGTAGTAGATCATTTAAATGCATTTTCTAATATTATTATTTACATGCTAATGTTGTGTTATCAAATATTATTTCTTATAACCAGCTAAACCAGCCAAATGGGACGTAAAGTTAAAATTGACTTGACGTTTAAAATTCATTAAACTGCGTTTAACGACGCATAAACTTGACCAGCGCAACAGCGTAAGGGCAGTTTTAAAAATACTATTCTAAAAATATTAGCGACACAACTCAATGAACGAGAACCTAACTTCTGACTAATCTTTAACTACAACGAATATTCTTAAAATACAAACATTATTATAGCTCTGCGAACAATATATTTGTATATGAAAAGATTGCCAGAAAACTAGCAATTTTTACTTCAAAACTCGCTCGGTAACGATGGTTCGTAGTTAAAAAATTGTATGTATAGGTATATATAGATTTCTTTGTGCTCTTTTCAACGATGTTACTAGCTTTTGCCGAAAATGTTGCGGTAGAATCTAAAAAAAGAAGATAAAAACTCAGAGCCTTTTTTCTGAAAATATGACGTTTTATTTGATACCGAGTAACAGCTTACATAGTGCATGCGTGCAAACTAATACAAACAAGCGACAGTCTATTTCAAATTGAAAACGTTACATTCCGATTTTATTTTTGCTCTCTGAAGCGCAATTCCCCACAAAAATAGTAGCGCCGTTGAAAAGAGCGGAAATAAATGTTTCAACCTGTTTATATATATACACTGCTCGAAAGAAATATTTGAGGCAAACGCACGATTCATTTGAAAGTCTATTTTTTCAAGTATTTGACCTAAATGAGTAATTATTCTTAACAGTTACAAAATATTCATTAACAGTTAATAGGTACGCCATATCTTTTCATAGCAAGCGTAACCACTCTAACCTCAAAATCATAACTTCAATATGATAATTCGGCTCTCGTGGTATAAAATACGATTCGAAACTGGTGCGTCACATGAGCTAAATAATCACCGTCCACACCCATGTCGCAGTGTTCCAAATGCTCCGCACCTGCATTTGACTGAATTCAAATACATACCAATTCATTAACAGTTCAGCCAACGCATTTGCCTCAAATATTTCTTTCTATCAGTGTTCATATCCAAAATAGTACTTTTCAATCCTAATGCGATAAAAATAATTCTTGCACGAGTGTGAGTCTTTCAATCACGCTCGTCTGAGAATCCTTTTCATCTCTAATTGTATCAAACATTATTTTTTGACACATCGTCCATAAAGAGCTATTTTAGCACACTCCTGCAAGCCTAAACGTGAGTAAAAGTAGTACTTTACGGACGAAGTGTCAAACCATTTTTTCATCTTTTTACAACTCTATAGCTTTCGTTATCAATCGAGTTAAACAAAAAGCATAATCCGCGAAGTATAGCAGCCGTTTATAAAAGAAACTCACCCTTCCATTATCACCACCATCGAATCCCCGGAATCCTCCCACGACGTCCCCCTGGTAGCCCTGATAATCTTGACTGCCACTTGGGAATCCCTGGTATCTCTGTCCCCCCTGATAGTTTTGCCCGCCCTGGTATCCTTGTCCTCCCTGATAGTTTTGCGCGCCCTGGTATCCTTGTCCTCCCTGGTAGTTCTGCGCGCCCTGGAAGCCACGTCCACCTGCTAATCCAGATCTGCCGAACTGTCCGTTCGGAGCGAGTCTGTTGTTGTAGGTACCAGCGCGTCGGCCGAAGTCACCGGCGAAGGCCGGCCGGTCGTACTGGTAGCCACTGTCGCCGGGCAGCAGACCTGCGTCCGTGATGCGGGCGAGGCTCGCCAGCGCGCCGAGCAACGGCAGCAGGACCGCGAACTGCTGCGGGAGGAAAACTGATTTATGCGCGAGTTCGCAACGCCGAGAGAATATAGGCACGGCTGTTGTCGCGCGGCCGTGGCCTGCCTCGAGCGCGCGCGCTTCTCCGTTTAATTATTATTTTACGCGCCGAGCTACTTTTCGTTTGTAGTGTGTCTTTCTGCTTTGAAGAAATTATTATTTTTTACGATGCGCAAGTTATAAAAAGAGTTATTCGTCGTGTATGATAAAAATTTATAATTATTCGCGAATTTTGCAAAAAGGAAATATAAAAAAAATACAAGAATACATAATAATGAGATGATATTGAAACCAACGTGAGAGCTTTATTTTTCCAATTAAAACGGCACTCGTTAATACCAAACGAAACTCCGAAGCTAATTACGACGAACATCGAAAAACCAAGCCAAACTGTATGTTTCGAGCGCTTGCGCATCGCGCAATGAACGTCAGACAAAAACGGACACTGCCAAAGGTGAAACTGCCCCCGATGCAACGAACTCGGAAAACCCGTCCCTCACAACACAGGACGGCGTTAGACACGCGCTCACCTGTAGGTGACTCATGTTATATTTGCTCTTGCGTGCACGCGTCTGTCCGGGCCGAGAGGCTTCGAGAACTGCGAAGACGAGCCGCCATGGAGCGTTATATACCCCGGCGATTCTCTTTGTTACAGTTTATCGCCGGCGAAGATGGCCCCTTCCATGCGCGTCTCCCCGGTAAGAGGAGGCCGCGAGCGCGTGCCGCGATGTGCACTTGCCGGCCTGACGTCGTTTCGCGAGAGCGTGGGTGGCGACGGGGGAGACCGAAGACGGTTTTTCGATGTTGCGCAGCCCGCGAGGTCGCGGCCAGAGGGAGGCGGGCGCTAATTGAAGGATGCTGGACGGCATCCGAGGGAATTTATTATTTGGGTCTAATTGCAGAGAGATTGGCAGGCCGGGGTGAGTTACGAGTGCAGCGTCTTGCTGAAATGGACGATTATTGGTCTGAGGTAACGCGATGAGTGATATGAAGAATTTTTTAATTTGTTTCGTCAGATATGGTTTAATTCAAACGTGGATGTTAATTGGTGATTTACGAATATATTAATAATGAGAAACAATTGTTCGTTAATCCAGATGCTATAAAAGCTCCTGAATAGGCACATGACTCTGCCAGAGCTTAACTTGTTCATATTAACACATAGAATGAGAGCTTTTGATTACTGCGATGCTGTTTGAGTAATCGCTGCTCATGAAAATTTGATAAAAGTAGAAGAGATTTAAAGTGTCACACAAAAGTTAAACACTATAAAGATTTACCGATAAATCAATCACATAATAATGTTGGTCTTTGAATTGAAGAGGTCAAAAAAAAAATTAAAATCCCATTTACGCTGAACATGATATCATTTTCGGAGATAATTTCCGATCGATTCCAATTTAAATTGCCATTAAAAGCACGACCGCTCATCCGGTATAGGTAATTCAATTGAATTTTTGGCACATTTGTACGAAGATTAATAGCACAAAAGCATAGAGGACACGTGATTTAGATCATTACGCCGATTCCGCAAAATGAAGCTTTTACCCGGCATTTAAATCATCTACTCAGTAAACTCAATTCATTTTCTCCGTAACGTTCAGCGACCGTATCATTATCGGCAATTGACTTTCGAGCCGCGCGAGACTGCCGAATAAAAAAAACGTACGCCACGTGCGCCTCGTCCTCTATACGCGTAACTCTCTGCACGTAACGTATACACGTCCCTTCACTCTCTCGCTCGTCTCTTTCGGATCTTCGCGCCTCGCCGCTGATTGGCACCTCGTGTTAATTGGCCTCCCCCGTCGCGATCACGCACCATCCCGGACTATAAATAACAATTAAGCCAACGCCGAGAGGGAGTTTCGCGGTGGTGGCTCCGTAATTGATCGGTTTCGCGAATATGAAGGGATAGGAGAAAGAAATGTCGGAGCTCGCGTCGTATATATATTACATTTACTGTGTACATAAGAGCGACGCGGGAAGGGAAGTTTCTTACGCGCCGTGAAGCGGTTCTGACGTGCGGGGTATAATGTGAGTTTTCGTTTCTATTAAACTGTTCTAGCATTTTAGTAATTGGAGAACTTTGTACTCTGCAGATAGTGTATTCTAATAATGAAGAGTTATTGGGAAAGATGTATAAAATAATGTTATTTCAACGTTCAGAAAGCGTTTATGAATGTTATGTTTATGATCAATTGAGGGGTCGATTTCTGATACCCAGTATACATTCTTCATTATAATGGACAAGGTACGTATCAATTTGATTAAAAATAACATAAATTTAGAATTTTATAGTTCACATGTCTTTGGAAATAGGGTCTGCTGGGCTTTATTTAGCAGGAATAACAAAAATGGCGGTGGTAGATATACTTAGTCCTTATAGTGATTTATGAAAACGGTATTATATATCTGAAAAAAAATAGAAAAATTCATCCCAAGGATAATTTAGTTATTTTTAATTCTTTCATAAAAGAATCGATTTTCTTTGGCAAACGATAACGGGAATAATATCGATAACTGGAGTACCTAATCGTTTTGAAATTTCGTGGAGGGATAGAGGTTGCATATCTATTTGATGAGTTTGCTGGTCAGAAATATCAATTTATAAATTATTGAGATATTCGAATTTTTTTATAATTACAAGTATTTCTCTGTAACACAACAAGTTACAAAATATCACTTTGTCAACAATAATTGAAGAGTGACTACAGATATAAACACCATTTTACTTTTAAAGTGTACATATATTTTTTTTCAGCTTTTCGATATATCTAGTCTCACCGAAAAAAGCAATATCAGAAAACTATGTCCGCCAGTTCAAAAATTTTGTTATCCATTGTATGGTTCATATAACGAGAAATAAAACTGCTGAAAAATGTGCCTCGATATTTTTTTTCATTTTTTGAAAAGTTCGTGTCCGCATTTTCTTTTTAGAATTTCTCATATATACATAAAGTCGATGATTCTCCTCTATCATAGCATTTATTAATCATCTCACAACGTATTAATTATTCCAATGCTACGTGAAAATACTGAAATTGATCCATAATGATGCAATTGAATCCATGATGCTCGGACCACCGAAAAGTCAGACGATATGTAAACAACCCGCGGCGCATTAAGCCCACTCTGCCCCCCTCTTGCATTATTTACTAATCATTGATGCATTATTTGCTCGCGGATAATGCATCTCCACAAACACATGTACATAATACGTACACATACATGCTTCCTTTCCTTTACTATAACAAATCATTCGCTTTCTTCCATCTTCTAAACCAATAAAGTTCATCCCCCCCCTCTTTCTCTCTCTCTAAAAAAAATCACATCATCACTGTTCTATTAGCAGTGGGCGCTATCGTGCTTTCAGAATACGCGCTCACTCCGGCTTGATCGCGCTTATACTTACACAGGTATACATGCCCACGGCGCGAGTTTATGCGGGTGCAACGCACCGAGTCGAGCGCATTCAGCGCGGCCGTGTGCGCGCTTGTTTGCCCTGCAGAAACCCACCCATTCTACCGAAAAAGCAGATTCCACCCCCGCCGATGGCCGATGAATATTTATGATATGAGAGATGGGGGCAAGAGGAGGAGGAAGAGAAGGGATGAGGAGGATTACGGGGAGGACGATATGGCGTGCCGATAAATATGCCACGCTCGGGTGCGGGCTCTGTATCGCGATGCGCGCGCGGGAAGTGAGGGTGCGGTGGCGGCGGAGCGGACGAAGCTTTTTTCGGACAGGGTGAGTGGGGTGCGATTAGAATGTTGTAGGTGGAACGTTAAAACGATATTGCTGCTATGATATATTTAATCCTCTAGTCTCTTGCTCTACATCTTTTGCTGAATGTTCTGTTCGTATGAAAACAGGATTTAATTTAATTTTCTTCAGCCAAATGAATTGCGGATAATTATAAGCAGAAAAACATTTGGAGAGGTATTTCATCAGAATAGTAAAATGTAGATCGGTATTTAAAAAAAAAAAGAAAAAAAATGTGTCGACGTTATAGCTTTTCTAAATCACTGCATTTTCTACAATTCAACCGTTATGTAGAAATGGCATTCGAAAAATTGATATTGAAAAATTTATACGAATTTTCATTATATTATACATTTTTAAACACTTGGAAAATTCATCCTCCTTTCATAAGATATTCTAATTTGTTTTGTACATCTCTGAGAAAATACGCATCTAACATATTACTATTCTGATAAAATACTCCTGAAAAACATTTCTCTGAAACTCATAAAAAATACGTACTGCTTCAAAATGTGAGACCTGAACTCAATTACTAACCCTATCGTCACTTCGATATTGAATTCGTATAGTTCACAATGCATTGCATATACATCACAAGTGCATCATAACAGCAGACAACCATTTCGTGTTCGTAGCACACCACGAGTGATCTTTGAGTAATGGGTGATTGGCGCTGGCACACGCGCGTCGATGATTTAGTCTCCCCCAAATCGTATTCCCGTACTTCCTCATCTGGATAGCTCGCCGTCTATATGTGCGCGCGTGCGCGTTTATTTCTTGCATAACCCGCTCGAGAAGACTGACGACGTTAGACGCGCGGATTTCGCGCGTTGCCGACATTTTTGCCATCGATTTTACCTTTCAATTATGACGCGGCCGGTTGCACTGCAGCGAACATGATCCCACGCTGCAACTTCATATGGATTTGATGTTTTGAGTGCGAGCGGTACCGACGAGGGAGGTTGAGTAATAATATGAAAATGGAATTACTCGTTTCGTAGCGAACACGATCATCAGTTGATCGTATAGATGAACAAATATTCATAGAAATAAAATTACATACAATAAGCCATATTTGATATGTATAAGCGAATGCAGCCAAAACAAAATCAGACAACAATTAATGGCGATTTTATATTATTAATCACTACATATCTGGTATACTCTTGCACCCCTGAATTAAATATAAATTTATTTTCATTTAACATTTTGTATAATTGATAATTGATTTCACTGCTCCTTATACCCTCTTGAGTACATACTCTCATTAAGTCGAGTTGCTCGTCTGACCGAGGATTAAACAATCGCCGGAGAGCTGCGGCCTCTTCGTAACGTTGAGCGAGTAAGATTTTTTTTGTGTTTCAATCGGTTGGATTAATAGTATATTACCACACACTCATACATACACGTGCATCCATGAACGCACACACCACATGTATAATTTATAAATATACTGCTCCTCTAACGATCCATCAATAATCCATTTATTGACAGTGCACGCGTGTATATCACTATTCGTTTCTTTGATTGGATTACAATGGGGGTAAGAGACTAATCGGTGCGATTTGCTGGACCCTAAAGGTAACACGCCCGATGTAATTACGGAGATTGCGCTGATTTTACAATTTCGTCGGTGGATCACTCGTTAATGCTGTGATGGAGGCATGTGGAAATTTGTCGACGTAATCAGCTGTGATAAATCAGTTGTTACTTGATCGATTAAAATTGCATGTTTAGGCGTGAACAAGAATGGAAAAGTAAAGTTTGATTGCGCATGTGATAAAGGGACCTGGTAATGCCTTGGTCATAGTGAGGAAAAAGAATAAGAACTCGAATTGTAGAAATATATAAATATAAACGGTTTAAGGTAAAAAGAAATGAATGGAGAAAAAAATACTTTTAAAGACAAATATTATTGTTGAACAGAATTAATAACACTGAAACTGAAAAGATATAGGTATTTAAATAGATTGATAACGTTCGGTCTAGTTGAGCGTCCATACGTGATGTAATCCTACGTATTTCATGCAAATTTATCATTAAAATAATATTGTTAGAGAACAACAGGATCTATAAATAAAATTTATTCAAAAATAAGAGGAGTAATCACGTATTTCATGAACGTTAAATACAAGTCTCAACGAATTCCATACGTGCGCCGCAAAATAGCGCTAAACAAGTATAAAGAGAATTTAGCACGATATTTAAGATATAATTATAAATACAACAAATCCTATTACCCTTCATCTCCTACGAAGTTTCACTGCAAGTAAAGATATAACTCTCGCTTTTCTTCTCCCTTTCTCGCTCAAATGGCGGCTGCAACGACGTAATCAGGTTAAACAATGAAAAGTTAGCGAAGCCCCGCGCAAAAGACTTGCGCACGCGCGCACACGGAACGATCGTGCGGTCCGATACATAAATATATATATACGCGACTTGCGCAGCAACGGATGCCAATATGAAGCTTGTCATGCGATTATGCTCCAAGCGTCGCGTGGAATGCGATAATTTATAGCGAGACAAGCTGTTCCGCACTGTTCTCGCGTTTCTTTTCGGCCTTCCTCGACGTTGTAGGTAGCAACGTTAAAAGAGAATTTAATAAACGAGTAATTTGCTCGAGAAGTAGGTAATGCCCCCGGCTATATGAGAAATTCTTTCTTAGTTTTCTACAAATCCCTTTTACAAATTCCCATGGTCTACAGAATACTTACAACTGGCGTTCGTCATTAACCCGTGAAGTGTTGGACATCATCGTCACGCCACGATCAGTTTTGTCTTGGCTGTAATACGCAATAAGTCAATTTAAAGATTATAAACTCGTCAGCAGAGCGCCTGGACAATGCTCTGATTGGTGTATAGCGGAATTTTTTACGCGGTGATGCGTAACATACTTTACATGTGTGCATTAGAGCCGTTAAAGATGGTTGACGATGAATATTCAATGATTCGACTGCTGGCGCAGGAGATAGAGGGTGCGTGCGGTGGAGGAATGAAAATTATAATTTTGTTTTCATTCGGTGAAAAATTTGAAATTATAATCGTGCGACGATTATGCGCCACGTTGACGTTTGCACTTTTGCGCGAGCTGGTGAGGTGAAAATTTTACTGTGCGTTTATCTGTCAGCGAAAAATGTTTATAAAAGGGGTTGCTCTTAGTTTGCTAAATGCATACAATCATACATTGATGTTCTGTAATGATAATGATTTGACGCTGTTGCAATATTTGTTCCTAACAGATAAAATAATTTCAGAATAAACGTATACTTTACAGCTTATAAATAGTTAAGAAAATCTCGTAGTTATTCAGCGAAATGTCCTCTTTGGCAGTCATTTATGCGGCAACCTGAATTATTCAGTGTTTGCAGCACTTTTTTGCTACGCTGTAAACGCCGCAGTACGAGGACGTGCAAATGAAATGCCAGAGTTACGACTCTTCTCAGATCTTCATCGAAATGAAGCCCTAAAGATCGGAATGTAGTAATAAACAGTACAACGATCAAATGTATAACATTTTTGTATTATGGGTCATTCAAGTGGCACTGAAAGTGTATAGAAACGCACTTACTTTCGTTTGTAAACAATTTAAATTTTAAATGGAACCCGGCTAATGTTTTTCTTTGCATTTCTTTTCGCTGCTGATTTATATATATTGCTTACATTTTTATGTATTTGTTAATTGTAAACGGAGAATGTGCAATTTAAAGAAGCTGACATATATTTTTAGAAAACACACGAGTGTTTAGTATAAGTCATCTCTGAAGTCAAATATAAATGAACATTTTATTAGTTCCGCTATTACTTTTTCACAGGGCTTTTAAAATTCCAAACAATTTACGACGTTTTGTTTAACATAGGAACATTTCAACACGCAAATCTTTGAATATTATCATTGCATAAATTGAAACTCAGTGCATTGATTACTATGTCTACTTAAATGTCGTCAGGATATGATACATCTTTGGTTACAATAACCCTCTGTTTCTTCAGTATAATGCGCCCGTATCGAACTTGCCAAAGTACACACGACTTGTCTCAGAAGTTTCCAAACTCTCTTCGTACAACGAGGCCATATTAGAAGTGTAGTATTTATTCAAGCTAGGCAAGGTTACGTCGTTCGTCCTCACGCAAGCTCTTTTTACGTCTTCTGGGCGCAATTTCAGTTGCATTTCCACTGCGAGAGCTTATTTAATGTAAGAGCTGTGCGAAAGTTCTAGCAATATCTTTTTGACGCTCGTTTTGAGTGAAATTATCGCGTCGAGCTAGAATCCGAGATTGAATTTCGCCGCGTTAAGTTGGGCAAAACATTTACGGAAATACGGAGTTCAGCTTACGAAGATAAAGTACTATATAGCGCGCAGAAGTTTGGGAGTGGTGGGCAAAGTTTTGGGAGAGGGTCTTTTAAAGGTGATGGAACAGAAACTCAAACGGGCAAAGTCGTGAAAAATATTATGAGGTGACAAAAAACAAAGTTACGTGAGTAAGAAAAATTTTGCTCTTCCGTGCTTATTATATTTTAAGACTATAATGGTAAACTATTGCCATTCTATAATTACATGAACTATAATGGGGATAACCGAAAACCGAAGTTACATTTTTAGCGAATGCGTTATTCTTTGTGTACAAGCAAACAAAAATAATGCAAGTTAAATTCTTCAGTGAGAAAATTCCTCACTTCTCAAAACATCCCATCGCTGCTAGCTGCTGCCGACAAACTCAGAGCTCGCGTTGCGGAGTATTGAACATTAATAATGCCGCTTCGGTAACGCCACGAGTTCCGACCACAGCATGGAATTTCGCTCGCGCTGTCGTTAGCGGGCACCTGTGCAACTGTTGTACACGCACAAGAGTGACGAACGAACAAATGCTCTATACTATATAGCTGATTGCACAGAGATGCCACATTGGGAGATCGGTCTCTCGTCGCACCGGGATAAACTTCATCCCCGGCTTCATCAGAATAATCCAGTGAGGAAACAGCGATTGCTTATACAGACATCTCATCGCTCCCGAGGAGAGATAGCTGGCTGTACTATACGCGCGAGTGCACGGCCTGTTCCGGTTCTCGTTCGGCAGATTTGGGAAAAGCGGATTATACAGGAATGAGGCATGCGAGATCGCGCGACGATAGCTCGGCATCTGTTGGAAAGGAAGGGTAGTTTATCATCGTTGACGTGTTTTTGAAGAAACGTAATTTGTTCTCGGCGTTCATTATTGTTGGGCAAAATTATCTATTTGGGTATCAAGCACGATGTGTCTGGTGTCGTTATATTTTAGTTACTATATGTGAATATTTCAAATGATATAAAAAAGTGCACATATTTGAAGTAAAATATTAACAATATAGTCATTTTTAACTGTGATGTGCACGACTCGAAATGAACGATCACCTGCACATCTTTTATGCATATAAAAAGGCCATTTCATGTACTTGTTGAAAGAAAAATACGGTATATAACACCGGAAGAAGAGCTATTTCAGCAATAGCTTATTTTTACCCCTTGTTGTACAATGTACCATTATTGTCAAAATTTAAGAGGAGCTACTTTAAAACACTAATCTTGAAAACTAAACACGTGTCTCATTATTTGTTAAAAGGAAGTGTTTCCTACAAGAGTAGAAAAATCCAGGACCCGCATCCCTGGTGTGCCCCTTGTTAGTATATTTTGTTATTTATTATTAACTAAAGAGCAAACTGCGTTACATTGTGCAAAGCTCGATTTTGCACACACTTGTATAAAAAAGTTTACATTGAATCAAGCTTTGTTGAAATGGTGATTTACCATTTTATTCATTGTTTTTGTATCCGAAATTTTAAAGTGTGCCGCAATCTACAAAAAATGGAAACGAGACTGGAATAAAATAAAAAGCAGCTTGCATCATATAGTGACTAAAAAAATACAGTCGATATCTTCTTACAATCGGTATTACATTTTTTGTCTCTTTTCTTCTGCCGATTTGTAGCAGCAATTTCCTAGTTTTCTCTTTTTTGTTCATTCAGTAGATAAAAATCGATTTAAAAGACTTGAAAGAAGCGTCGATTCTGCTGAATAGAACTCAAATATTTATAAGCGCAAAGTTTAATTGCTTGGAATTATTTTTACGACTTGCATGGGCTATGGGAGCATACACATTGCTTTCTATGAGCCATTTTTCTTTTCCGCGAGGACACTGCGCAGGGGATTTCGTGTTGTAAGCTGCAATTAAGAGTATGAAAGTTTTTGTAAGATTAAATTCGTTAAATATTTGATCGTATATTACCTTGTACTGTACGATTTATTAGATATATTTATAGCGGAAAAATGTTATACTTGAATGCTTCGTCTTATGTTTTTGACGATTGTACATTGTTAAGGTAATAATTTGTTTGATGAAATTTTTCATTCCGGTATTTTCAAATTTATTTTAATTTTTCGACATCACAAATTGAAGAATTCTTAATTTCGTTGTATTGGTATTTATAGAACATTTTTGTTCCAATTGGTTCTAAGCCTTGATTAATTTAAGTCATTTTTGGAAAGAAAAAAATCAAAACGAAATCATAATAACACTTTTTAATTGAATTTTAAAGATTCTTATACACAAACTCTGCCTTGACTCATTGTATTCAAAATAATTTATATTTACAATATATTTTCATTATTTTATTATAATAATATTTTTTTAGGTAATTTTGGACAGAAAGGCTTATAGGTATAAGATCGTCTAAATACCAATAAAAGAATATGCTTAACTGGTAAAGTAGAGGTCTTTTTGTCTCATTAGATTGCTTAAAATTATCCTTTATTGATCAAAAGTACCACGTAGATGATTTTTATCTGCAAAACATTTTATGCACCTCCTATACATAACAATTCGTCAGAATATACGAAAGAGAGAATTCCAACAAGAATCAAGCCAGCGTACCGTCGCCCGTACGTATATAATATACACAACTCCGCATGCGGTTTTACGACGTTGCTATACCAAGCGCACACACGCTGCTTCGAAAGTTTCCGCCGTGCACTCGTGCGACATTATCGTCGATCGTCCCTCGTTGTCTCCTTCCAATGGAAATCACACCTTTTTCATCTCCTTAGTCTTTTTTCGCGTACATGCTGCCATAAAGCGACCATCCCGCCCACGATGGTATATCTTTAAAAGTTGACTTCTATTCTCTGCTGGGTGTTGATTTTTTCCGCGCTGAGATAATTTTTCCATGAAAATTGTGAAATTCGCCATTACAAAAAAATGAGCTGCCATGAAGCGAATTCCGTAAAAAAATTTCCAGAAAACTTAAATGTGGCTAATCAATAAACATACGCTGCCGGTCCTATTGCAATTACGAAATTCAATACCTCGATCTTCGCCCAACTTTGGTGTCGGAGTCCTGAGATGTCAATTGCTCGCCGAGAACGGGGCTCACGTGATCCCGATTGATTTTCCAAAGTTTTCGGGAAAGGTGAGCGCGACACCCGCATACTTTGAAATTAGAAAAAATTCCTGATAATTGGAAGAAAGACAGAGAGAATAGAGAGAGAGGGAGAGAGAGAATTAGCAAGCCGTTTTAGTTCGTACTCGACTCGGTGCAAGCTTCAATCGAACGAAAGCGCGCGCAAGTCTCTGGTTAATTACAATTAGCTGCTCCACAGTTCATTAGCGAAAGTCCAAGGTAATTGGCAAGGTCCCGCTCCCACTCACTCTCAGGCGAAGTATTCGCAGTACGCGCTCGACAAAGTTGGAATATCGCGCGTGTTCACTGCGATCGATATTCATTTGCGCGGGCCAACGTGGAGAGAGAGGGAGAGAGAGAGAGAGAGAGGGGCGGGGGAGGAGACGATGAGGTTAAGTTCGCCAGGAATCGCGTTAGAAATTCTCACTGCTTTCGCGAACGGGCAGCTGCATTTTTTCCTTTGCTTCCAGAACTTTTTGTCGGGGGAGGTGAACAGAGAGAAATGTAAATTATGAACGGTGTGCAGTGAGAAGTGTACGAGAAATATTGAGGTAAATCTACTTTAGTAAAAGAATCCTTTCTAAGCTCACGTACTCCTGCGGGCGTATAAGTAGATTACATTAAAATTTTCTCGCTTGTATATGAATAATAAATACGTATATATGCGCGTGCGCACGTGTGTGTGTGTGTGTGTGTGTGTGTGTGGAGAGGGAGTGGGATGTTTGTCGGTCTTTTGGAGCAAGAGGAAAAATAATGCACCCGCTGCTATAATGTAGTTTGTTGATTCCTACAAGTTTCCATTTAACAAGTTATTTTTTGGAATAATATTTCTGCAAACATAACGTAAAACAGTACCAGTCAAATATTTACACTGACATTCTGGACTGCAAAGGAATGGCACAAATGAATACAAGTGATATTTACCCGTTCATTACCAAGAGCTTGCTGCTTCGTTTCCCTCCTGTCTCTCCTTAAGCGCTGTTTAAGGGTAGTACGGAATGTACAATAAAATTGTAGATTGAAATACCTTCTAATTTTTCCGGCATAGATGAAAGGTTAGCGATTTAACATATTATTTTTAAAAGTTATATGTTTCTATCCATTTTTTCAATTTCAAGGAAAAGAGAGGAACCGAATATTTCAAATTGTTATAAATTATTATTAGATCATGAGAACATTCAATACCAGCGTGAATTTTCCCGCATTCTAACGTTCGTTCTGGAGTATTTTATAACCCCGCTATATGGCACTTATCAACTTTTCCGCAATGCTGCCACGGTGATAAATAATGCGAGACAGCTGCAACACGCGCGCTAATAATTATCATTTTCGCTTGATTATCGCGATTACGCAGTTGCATGTATATAGGCGCGCACGACGGCGGCGACAGCGATAATGACGATGGTTTATTCATTAACCAATTGCGGCGCATTATTACCGGCGTAGCGAAGATCGCAGGCGCTCGTCGCGCGCGCGTGGGAGGATTCGGGGCGCGTGAAGCAGCAACAAAGGAAAGTGCGCCGGTGTAGGCACGCCTCCACACTGATGTGTATGTGCACATTTGAATACAGCATGCGGAGCCTGGTTTATACGAGCATATGAATGTATTGTAATTGTCGCGGGGATGGAGCGCACGTCCCTTGCGCAGTTTAGCGGCCGTTCAGAGGAATTTCATCGAGCGCGCTTGTTTTTGGTCAAAAGTACATACTGGTACACGGAATAAAAAATAACTTGGTTTGAAATTTGGTTACATTAATTAATAAAATCGTAATAATAATTTTTCTCGTTGTTATAACAAAACGTTCGTTTTCGTATATTCACAAAGCTTTTTCTAGAACGAAGAAACTTTGAGCGCAAAACGAAAAAAAAATACGGATAGAAATAATAATAAATTCATACATTCGAATTTGCAACACTTTTTGTGAATATTACGCTTCAACAGTTTTAAAAAAAAAAAAAAAAAAAAAAAAAACGAATAAAATATTGTTTTCTCTCGTTTTGTTTGCGTTTTATAAACAGATTCACTATAGTATGTAAATTTTAAAGTACTTTTTAACAATAAATTTTTGAAAGAATTTCAATAATTTATTTTTTTTTTTCAGTGTTTCGGATTAGACATTCAATAAAAAACAAGTTCAAATATTGAAAATATCGTATCCGTTCGAAAGCTAGTTTGAAAATCCAAAAAGTTTTAATTCACATTTTAGATTGGTTTAAAGCTGTAAAACTTAATCTATGCAAAAAAATAGTTCTCTTAAATGAGTTTGCAGCTACTTTTTTTTAATAACTCATAAAACAAGATTACGCTAGCAGGTTTACTGAAGACAAGAAAAAAGAGTCCCGACGACCCACAGCCCATTACTTTATATAATTCAAATTCCAGCGAGCAATCAAAATTTCAAAGTATATGAAAACTGAACTTTAGGGATTTGAGCGAGAAAATGAGCAGTCCAAGCTTTGACGTGGTCGTGCTTGATGAAAACCCGCAGCTGCATATCAGAAATGAAACCGTCCTAAATTTATTTTCCCAGGATGCGACAATGTCCTCATTGGTGCGGCGGTACTGAAATTCATGAGGACTTGGTACGATTTCCGCCATTTGACTTTGCAGACGTTCAACCTTTCTCTCTCCTCCCCCTCATCCACAAACGTTTTATATTTTGCCACGCGAAGCCAATGGGAGCGCGACTTCGATTGCTCTGTTTATCGCCGCGGGCGCTTGATCGAATAATAAAAAAGGGAATATTCCGTCATATATACCGACGGCTGCAGCGAACATGATTCTATCTCTCTCTCTCTTTCTCTCTCTCTCAGTCTTTCTCGCCTTCTCTTACTGTCTCTTGCTCTCTTCCTCCCTCTCTCTCTCTCTCCTTCTCTCTCTCTCCCTCTCTCTTCCCTATTTCCCTTTTCCGTCGCTCTCCTTTTCGTCAATTCCGTGGATCCTCCGTACATTCGGCGAGTCTACTTTCCGGCTTATTGCTCCCGCATTTTCTTTTATCTGCAAGGAGCGGTAGAGAGAGTATAAGAGATAAAGAGGGAGAGAGAAAAGAGAGAGAGGATGGGGAAAAAAGAGTGCGAGAGAAAAGGGAGAGAGGAAGAGGAAAAGAGAGTATGAGAGAGAGGGAGGAAGAGCGAGAAAAAGAGAAGGCAAACGATGCATCGATGGGCTGCGTCATCGGACGAAAGTCATTTGCAAGGAATCGAAAGATTTTTCGCAGGGAAAAGAGTGCAAATATGCAATACTTTTACGATGCGATTTGCGGATCTCAGCCTTTTAGGAATAATAAATTCGGGAATACTTGGGCGCAACGAAGGAAGGGAGAGAGATATTGGGAAATAAATGCGGGATACTGCAGATAATACGAGCATTGCGGTGAGAGAGGGGGAGTAGGGGTATGAATGCATAGAAGAAAGGAAGGCTATATTACACGAAAGAGACAACGAGGAAAGAACCCGTATTTTACGGTTCGGGTAAACTTGCACTTAAAATTATCATGGGAAGTGTTACGATGTCAGAGGGCGAGAGCGCAGAACCTTAAAGGATGAAATGATCAATTGTTGATAAAGGATTTTTCATAGTTGAATCTATTGTTTTAGCGTCAGCATCAGGTACATTGTTAGAGTCTGGGAGTAAATATTAAGTATTACAGAGTATGCCTTTATTTACAGTTACTTAAAAAATTTATTTCATCTGATCTAGTAGTTAAGTTCTTTTGCCCATTGCCCCGGTGCCATTGACTTACCTCATTTAAACCGATGGTGTGAGTTACACTCGGCATATCAAATTGAGGGTCGACTAGCTGAGCTTTTGTAGTCGTTCAAATTTGGGTGTGTAAATTATATTTTTTGATGCATGTAAAATTAATGTCACGATGTCTTGATAGCGGTTTCTTTATATATTATATTTCTCTAAACTCTATCTCACTATCAGAAAAAAAGCTCATAGACATTTATAAGAATCTTGCAAACAAAACGATCTATGAATTCATCTCCGGTGAACAAACCTGGTGCATTAATACTCCCCGCGATTCATCTTATATATGAAATCCTCTTGTGACGTCGACAGTTGGAAAACAACTTTCTCGCTCTGAGAACTATCTTCTTTGCATGAGAATAATAACAACGACGCGCAGCAAAATTATTTCACGACCGCTAGCGTATTGCTGATGCAGCGTGGACAATGGCGAAAATGCCGCCGCCGCCGACGACGTCTTCTGCCGACGTCGTCGTCTTGGTCGTTACGCATATTTCCAGGGGATAACCGCTCGCTCGGTTTACTACTTCGCTCTAGATTCTCTTTATATTTTTCGCTTTTCAGCCTCTTTAGTCGGGCGCTCACGCGCGCGCACATTTTGATTTACAGGCTTATGCTAATTTCCCGCGGGAGTTTTGTAAACGTTGTAAATCATTGCTCGAGAGATGCGCGTCTGGCACGTTTTTAATAATGCCCCGGTAAAAACTCCGCGACGCTGATCTTCCATAGATTCTGCAGCGCTACCAATGGTCACCCAGCCGTCTTTCACTTGGTTTCGTAAGTTTTTTCCTTGTCGTGGGATTTGTGATATTAGCTCAAACATGTTTACTTCCATAGCTTTTCCCACATATATCACGACTTTTGTGTAATTTGTTTTCTAGAATTGTCATTTATACATTCGTCATATTGTTCAAAATAAAAGTTTCATTTCACATGATTGTTTTGCGTAAAGCGTGACAGTATATTGTTTACTATCACTGACACGTTTTAAATTCAAAACCGATGGCACTCTTCTATTGGTATCTCCATTCGTAGCGACAAAATAACGATCTATTTTATTCCAAGCGATTAATCACGCGGTACGTAAACCTTTATTTCATGTATATTGAATTCTGAAATGACTTCATTTGCAGTGACACCATTTTCAAACAAAAGATATACTGATAGTTAAATATTGCTTCATCGAAAATACATGAATATCAAATGCAACAAAAAATATTGTTTAGTAAAAACAACGAGTTCGGATATGTTTCACAAGGGCAGCGTTAGAAATGCTCGACCTAAATTTTCTTAACTTTGGAAGACGCATTTGGAGGAAGCAAAATATAATGTATAACAAATGCTTTTTATTATGATAATAAACGTATCTGATGCGTTACAGATCATGAACAGGTTTCTCGGGCATGTAATCAAAGCCCCAAATTCGTTCTTAACTACTATAAGTTCCGTGACTAACCTGCGTGGCAAACTGTCGGTCTGTTAATTTTAATAACTTTTTATGTTATTATATTTTTTTCAATTAATCACATACGAAAATTATTCATTTTTAATGAAGAACTCAGCGGACCCATTTTCAATACGTAGGTTATATGAAGAGACGTCATAGAAATGACTTTTTTATCGATTAAAGGAAGAATCTTTGAACAAATTCTTTAAAAAACATATTTGTTATTAATGAAGGTATTTATAGAACTTTTTCTTCAAGGAAGCAAAATCACAAGCTCCGCCCATGAATAGACAAGCCGTAATCGGACAATCAAAGACCTGCAACTCATGTGCGTGATTTCTGGACACTTCGCTTTCGCGCGTTTCTCTCTTCCGCTCATCAGCGTCGCGCGTATACGCGCGTAATTGTCCGTAAAACGGATCGTTTAATCCAACGAGCAGCTGCCTACGAAACTGCTCGCGCATTATAAAGACCTGCGAGCGCGAACGTGTTGCTACGAGCGGAAAAGGGACGCGCGACCAGGTTCGCGATGATGTGCGTCGAGTTTTATGGATTTTGCGGGACATTGAGTATGTACGAAGTAACGTACGAGGTAGTATGTTCTAACGAGAAAGGGGGCTTTTAATTTGGAATTGCTGCTCTTAGGGTGGATGAAGTGCTGGCTGCAACTCGTATAACGTTCATGTGATATTGGCTAATGAATAAAAGTAAACTATGCTTTAAAATTTGTTTACGAAACTTTATAGACCGTTGCGACAATGAATGTAAAGAAATAAAAAAAATATAATAAAATAATTAATTTTTTTTATTAATATACTTAAAAATAATACTTGGATGTATGGATTTCAAATTTCAACTTCTACTATACCAGTGGGCAGGTTCTGAAGATATCACACGTCATGCTGATTTCAATAGTGATCCCGCACATACGGTCTTCTAGCCGTGTTTTATGAAAAATCTCCTTCGTAAAATTGAATGAAGCTTCCGAGAGAAAGTTATTCTTCCCCTCTACATAGTCGCAACTTATGGTTATATGCACAACCACCGAGGGAACGATTTGCGACTTCTCAAAAAACTCGATCCCTTCCTGATGCGGCCTTAAGGCTCTATAAAGAGTTAGAGTATAAAGTTGAAAAACCGTGAATAGCGGAATGATTTTGATAAGGATGGGAATCGTGCATGGAGATAGTATAGTAATATGTAACTTTATGCGAATAAAATATGCAGTTCGAATATCAATAAGTGTGAGTATAGTTTTGTGTATATAAGTAAAAGATAACGCTCTGTTTGTTTATTACAAAAATCTTTGACATTGAAAGAATATCATGGTGTTTATCAAACTTTTTTATACTTTGAGAATTACGCTAGTGTTTGTAGGAAAAAGTGAATCAGTGACCAATGATTAGTTCATTCTCTTTTCATAATGTTTTTGGCTCACTTGACAAAAATGGATAAAATCGTTTTGTAGTTCAGATGACATGAGGTTTATTTTTCGATTACTCAATGAGTATTACAATTACAAAAAGACGTTTGTTTTAAGATGAAAAGTAGTTTTTACATTTTTAAGCCATGAACATAAAGTTAGTTGTCAAGTTATTTCTCAAAATTTATGAGTAGACGCTCATATGTCATCTTAGCCATTATTAGCTCATATTTTGTAATGAGACACTAATACTTTTAGTTATTTTCTGAGAAACTGCTTTTAGTTACAACGTACCTTGACCTACTTGAATACAGTAAATCTACTTCTGCATCTTTTGTAAAATGTGAAATCGTTCACGTCATAAATACAACTAAAATAGTTCGTAATTAAATAAACAAATTTTTATTATTACAATAAATTGGTTCTTTCTACACAAATTTTATATAAATACCGTCAAGGAATATAATATTTGTTGTATATTTTTGCTAACATCTAAATAATATAAAGAAAACCTATTATTTTTCAATCCCATTTACGTTTTGTTTGCATATTTATTATCAATTGCATCATAATATGTTTCTGGATATATACTCTATAAATATTAACAATGTCATGTCTGTAATAACCTTGATTGATAAATAAATTGAAAAATCATATTAGCAAGTGGAAACATTGTTTTTAAAGTTAATTTCATTTATTTAAAATATTTGATTACGGATTTGTGGAAGTAGAGATCCTGTTGATGGTTTGATGTTATTGCAATCTATTCCCTTTTTGATATAGCATAGTGAAGCTTTCAACTCGCTTGTATAGCTTTGCAAAACAAACTCGATTATAGTTATGTAGTACGTAGTGAGTTTGGAAAATTGATTAAAGCAGTCATCACGCAACGATAGAATCCCAGAAAGGATTTTTCAATATTCCAGAAAAAAATTGATTGAAGAACAATCTCATTTATTTACACATTTTGTTGTAGTGCTTTTGCAATATATTTTATTTCGCTATCAGTTGATAGATTTATAAGGTAGAAAAGATTCAAATTGACTGCGAGATCCACAAAAATGCAAACCTTTTAAAAACCACTATAATAATTCCCAAAAGACAAAATAATTAATCATTTTTAACATTGCTTTTTAGTTTGTAATATAAAAAAAATTTTCCCCTCCTTGTGTCACACACGCAATTCCCGCGGTTATACAAATTCTTATTCAGATCACTTTGTGAACTGGTTTACTGCATTTTATAACCGCCCCAGTCAATTTATTTTTCAATCTCCGCGCTTCACGTGGTCAATAAACGTCGCTCACTACGTGCTGCATCAGGAAGTCCTCCTGCTCCCCCCATTCTCCTCCATCATTTATTCTAGCTTATGGAACACTGTTGCCCTATTCTTTCGTGTCAGATCATAAATATTTCTATAAGAAACGAAAAATTTCAAAAAGCGCCATATGAAACGTACGTTACGGAATACCAATAAAGCGTGCGCGCAAATCATTTTCGAGATGGATAGCGTAGTAAGACTGTCGGTATTACGACTGAGGTGAGAAGAGACGTGAGATCATTCCGAAGCGACATTCCCCCACACGCTAACGAAGTACGGCGTGCGCGTGGTTGAACGTTCAATTTGCTGCGTACGAGGGGGTCGCACAGTGCGCAGTAGATAGTGGTCGTATATAATATCGATCTATCATCGAGCGACGGTCGATTGACCGATGCGCGAGAAGCATCGCGTCGTTGCGCGCATGCAAGAGAGAGAGAGAGAGAGAGAGATAGAGAGCGAGAGAGGGGGGGGTGAGGAATCACATCCTGTACGAGGGAATCAAATTGATTTGCGAATGGTGACCTAAGCATATGAAGCAGAGAGGAAGGACAAAAACAGTGCAAGAGAGAGAGAGAGAGAGAGAGAGAGAGAGAGAGAGAGAGAGAGAGAGAGAGAGAGAGAGAGAAAGAGAGAGAGAGA
>UXGD01002053.1:0-28854 GCA_900474315.1 Torymus auratus
TCATTGATTGATCATAGGGAAAGTGTCAATCGGGGGTAGCGTCAATATATTGATTCTCCGGCAGTCTAGAGGTTAAATTCACTGGCCTTTTGTCGATATTATAACCAGGAAATAATCCATCTTTTGTTCCTAAGTATTCAGAAATAAAAAGGGAAGACAAATAATTTCATGTCTTATACAAAGTGGACGCTTTTTGTCAATAATTTCAACTAATTATAATAAATTTCCTGCAGACGTGTAATATCTTTAAAAATAAACAAAAACAGCGATTCATTTTATAATAAGGATAATCGAGTTAGGCTTGTGAAGCATCTTTCACGTCCCTTTAGGCTATAGCAAAAAGCTATATTATTGGTCTGTATATCATTAATGCTCAAGCGGTTAATCGGGCAAAACGCAAAATAAAAACACAACAAGGCCAAGTCACGGTGGTTAGCGTAAAACAAACGTTATTTCACTCGGGGATTCGCAAAACCTTTGCTCGCTTCCATTATTGCAAAACGTCGTCTCTAGCGTATATTCGTTCTCTTTTATAGCTTACAGAAATTAATTAAGTTGTAAAACATACGTGTTTTTCCTTCATTTTGTAATTTATGTCTGAACCCTTTCCTGATTTTAAGTTTTACAAAAATATCTTTATCTGCTGATTTTTATAGAAGAAGCTAAATAACATAAAGAAGTTTTCCCAAATTTCAAATATAAAATAAATAAAAATTTCCTTGTAATCGTCGACAATAGAATCGATTTAACATCATTTGAATTTAAATACGATAATTATCTTCATCAAGCTAAAAGAAACTTTCTGAAATTGATTATTTACAAAGAAACTGTTTACAATATCTTATAATATAAAATATATACAATCTCCAGAAATCTTGTACTCTATGTAGGTATATAAAAATCTCTACTACACATTTCTAATAAACTCGGGAAACTCCATTATTCCGTACACCATCGATCCATCACCGACAAAAAGAAAACAAATACACGCTAGAACCGACGTTCACATTATCAGCGCGCGAGGAGGCTCTCGAACCTTGACTTGTCCGTCACGCGGCGGTGTGATCCGGAACTGCTTGCGCTGCTTCTCCGGCTCCCTGTAGGTCTCGAAGAACTTGAACTTGTTGGATATGTCGCACACATCGACTTGCACCTCCGCCGTCGTGTCCGTGCTGCGCACCACTTCTTCCGACACCTGCCGTGCCATGAACGCCTGCGTGACGTGGTCACCCGGGTTTTCTTTAGTTTTCTCTTTGGGGTGGTATATAGGGGCTGAGGGTTTTCGCGTCGCGATTGTTTGATAAAAGTGGGGTTAATCCCGAATTTAAAATTCGAAAAGTCTTATGGTTGAGTTGTGGGGTATAGTTGTCTATAGATCGTCTATTATAGATTTTTTTAATTTTTTACATCATGTTGCTCGTGAGACAGTTATGTTGTTGTATGTTCAGACAGCTGGCTATGTCTATGTTGTAGAGAAACTTTAATTCGCGGTTTAGCTAAATCAATGATTACAAACCATTTTATAATATTCTATTATTTAAAAGTAAAAAGATTTCAACAGCCCATACTATATTCTTCAATATTTTTACATTTGCAATACCGTAAATTCACTTTCCAAAAATTCCTTTATTCACAAAACAAACTTTATACCTCACAAAAAATCCCATAACTAATACACACTCATCTCAAAACCAGTACGTCATTTCCATACCGTCTTAACAACCCAACCTCCAAACCACCACCGCCATTACTCAACGCCAGGTTCCTGACTGGGTGTACACGACACGCGTGGTCTTACGTAGACGCACAGCACGCACGTATATATACACACCCTCCTCTGCGCGAGGACTGTCTCGCGAGCAACATGTGGCCGCCTACTATATGCGTAATCCGCGACGGCGGCAACCGTTTTTTTCTCCTTCTTCACGGCGACACGTAAAAAGCAATGGCTGTGTGTACTCACGTCACGTGCCCGCCTGGGCGCCTCCACGGGGGCTCGGGGCTGCCCGTTACTAGGCGTCACCGGCCTGCCCGTCTTCGCAGCCGTCGCGTCCAGCTCCAGAAATAGCGAACGCGATTTCCGACTGATTCCTGCGAAGAGACACAGAAAGGAAAGATTTAGTAAGTTTCTGTATGTATACTGATGGTGTGTGTGGTATTGAGGGCGAGGGAAATCGCGAGTATAGTGATTCAGTTGTTTTGAGAGTGATACGAGAAAAATTTTATCTCGAGACTTTCGGATTACATGGAATATAAAGATAGAAACATAACTCATCAATTTAAAATGTTTGCATAGACTATAGTAAAATAGTTTCCATTCATAAATTGTTTTTATATCATTGAAACAAATGACTAATTATACAGCGACTGTTTTTTTATTGAACTGCCTCTCAACTTATATGACAATGATAACCATCTATATTCTCCAAGAGAAGAGTATATCCAATACGTAGAGTATATGTACAATAGAAAACTTTCGAATTTTAACATTTTTTCTTTAAAGATTGTAATACAAAAATCAGCATGTTTTTAAATTTGACTTAATGTTATGACTTTGACATCTTATGAATTCATACAGGTATTCTCCAAGTGAAAATTTCACCATTAGAAAATCTTACAATGCTATAGTATTGAACGTTTGCATAAATTTTCAATTGTAATGATGATTAAGTTCTAAGTAAAAATGCTAACTAATTTTCTATGCATTACTAAAAACTCGTAATGACGTGTCTGTAAAGAAGTTTGATTTATGGAACAGAAATGTGAGAAAGCTTGCATAAAAAGTATGTTGCATGCATTCTAGGTCTGAAATCAATACGCTCTAGAATTGAATTAAATGTGAACAGTAGTACAGGCTATCAACCTCCAGTAACTACTGATGCCTTTGACAAGTTAATAAAATGTAAAACATTGCATTTTCTAACTCTTTACAAAGTTTTAATAATAATTGAAAATTGTAGAATATAAATATTATAATCGTTAATTTATGTGCCTGTATTGCGTAAGACTAGTTGAATAAATTACAAGTTTTATGTATGCACGCTTATCCTTTAATTGAATAAAAGATAATCAGCTAATTTAAAGGATGAGCTGTATTTTCAAATGCATTGCACTCACGAGCAATTCTCGTAATTAAAACGAAACTTTTGAGCGTTGCATGTGCAGGCGTAGTTTTCACACTGATGGAATTACTCTTTCACTTTAATTAAAGAGACCATTAACCATTCCAATATTTCACTACACACGATTTCTGGAAAACCTAAATTCCTCATTTCTGAATCAAAAACCATCATCTCTCGCATCCTTGACAATTACCAGCAGCGAGTATCTCTTCGTCGGGCTTTTCAGCCTTGTTATTGTCCCTGGGCGGTGCTCCGTCCTGTTCGTCGTCGCTCGTCGCGGCTATTGGCTCGCCCCGCTCGAAGCGCTCCTTGATCGAGCGCGCATTCGTCGTGTGCTGGATCTCCTCGACGGCGTTTATTTTCGTCACCCGCTCGCTGTCCGCCACCGCCTGCTGGTACAGCTCCTTCATCTTGCCCTGCTTGCCCTGTGAACAACACGTCAGCGTGTGACCCAAAAATACGTTAGTCATGAGTCAGAGGTGCGTGGAGAGAGAAAGAGTGACAGAGACAGAAAGAGAGAGGATAAGCATTGTTGAGGGAGAAGTGGGAGGGGGAGGAATTTCGGGTTGTTGCACTTTGGATTTTTTTTTAGTGAGATTGGAGTTAATATTATTTTTATAGGTAAATGATTGTAGGAAGGTTGGAGACAATTACAGGTTCTTAATTTAAATACATTATTACTTTAAGCTAGTATCCGAATCCACCCCGATTCGTAAGAGTAATAAAGTAAAAAATTAAAATAATCCAGTAAGTGTACAGATCAATGAAAGCTCCAAATCCTCTTAGGAGACTAATAATAGAATTTTATTTTAATTTCAGATACTATTTACCATGTACGTTATTATACCTAAAGATATTACTTTTTTTTTACGTTTCTGACATTTAATTTTGAAAAAGATATTAAAAAACATATTCTATCAAAAGATTTATTTCTTTCGAAGATGAGCGACAAGAATAAAAGTACTACTATTGAAAAAATATCAACGCAGCTACTTTTTTATTGTATGCATAAACGACGAGAGCGAACTCAATTCTCCTCTATAATAAAATAGAAAATAACGACCTTTTTGAAAATCATTATAATCATATGTACTTGAAACATCTTCAAGTTTAACGAGTACGCGCAAAATATTCTATTCATTTCGTATAATTTTTTCGAGCTTAAATCAGTACTGACCACATAATCCCGGCTATTATTAACTCCGAACAATAGTTCGTCTACATGCGTAAATTCAACCCTTTAACGAAACTCTCTTGCACAGGCACGCGCGCGCGCAGCATATAAACAGGCTATAATAAGTTTCCAGGAAAAAGTCGTTAGTTAATACAGACAAATGGCCGGTGCCGTCAACGAGGAGTCGAGAGAAGTCAAAGAGAGAAAAGAGTCTTTTTTCACTTTCTCCCTCTCCGTCTTTCTCTCTCTCCTTCTCGCTCTCTTCTTACTTCGAATTTCTGGGTCAGACTGCGTTTAGACGCGCGGAATGAGACGAGGGAGCTTTTAGAATTCTATTTCCGTGATATTACTCGCGTTCTATGTGAGCGCGCGTCCGCCTCGGCCGCAATTATATACATATAGCCCCGATATAAAGCGCGCGCGCAGATTTGTTTTTGCTCTCGAATCGTTCAATGGAGTCGTGAATGGGGCCCCACATGCGGCTGCCGCGATTGAGCACTTCTATTGATTGTGTTTTCGTTCTCGCGAGTGTTAGGCCTAACTTTTTTTTTATATTCAAGTAAATGTCTTGTTATTTATGTTAATTTTTGAAAATTTAGTTTTGTCTACAATGCGTGACCTATTTTGAATGAATCTAATAATGAGAATTTGTGTAATTATTTAAATAATTTTATGAAATAAATTATTAACTATATTGGCAAAACATTAATAAAAGTTATTGTTTCCGTTTCAAACTCTTATAAAGACATTACAATAAGATACAATGGAAATAATGTTCGGAAATAGCACCAGAAGAAAATGTAAATACATAATCTTTGAGGTAAGCAGCTCAAGAAAGCCCACCATGAATTTCTCCGTAAGAAGTGTCTTCTCGGAATAAAAGGATAAGGATGATAAGACGTATGTTCTGGTATTACCCTTGTACACATGTAGCTTCCGTTTACATTCTCATACAATGCAAGGCTATTTTAAAAATAAACGAGACTAATTTTAATTTACAATTCGAATCAATGCATGTGTATGTATAAAAGACTAAATTTCATGGTTTTTTTTTTAATACAAAATTGTATTTACTTTTCGTTAAAATGTCAGAAGGTTTTATAAAAAGAATCGAGAAAAATTTAGATATTAACATTTGCCTTGTCAAAGAGGTTTTAGCCCAGATAGGCCCTAAATAATATAAAAATGACTGCTGAATATTTCTTATTAAAATAACAATTTTTTAAAACTAGACCTTAATAAGAAACAAAAAACAAAATTTATATGAAATTAACAATACAAGTAGGACTAGTCACTATCAATTACCCTTTAAAGTTCTGTTACACCTACATTGTATAAACCTCATAAATGCAACATCTTTCGACTACAATACCAATCCAAGGCCCGACAACAGAAAAAAATCAAAACTCCCTCTTGAAAAGCGTCATCTTTCGCATGACACCGCGCAAACAAAGGCTAAAGCATCCTCACCATGAAGAGCCTCGAGCGAATGCCGGCGATCTCCTCTTTGCGGGCCTCGCGCTGCGACTCGCGTCTGCCCTGCTGACTCGTCGACTCCCAGCGGTTCTTGATGTCGTCCATCTTCGCGAAGCTGATCGGCCGCTCGCGGTTGCCCCGCTTCGCCTTCACGATCGTCGTCTCCGTATCCAGCTCTGCAATGGCGAACATACCCGAGATATAAATCATCGTGACTTTGGCGTGAGCAAGTAGATGGTTATTTTTTTGGGAGGAGGCGGAGAAGAAGGAGGGAGAGGGTCAGGGATTTCGTGCGGTGTGAAAGTTGTAGTTTTGGGTTGGCGAGTGGGTTGCTGTTGTGAGGAGTATATAGTTTTGTGAGAAAGTGTAGTTAATTTGAAATTTAATTCTAGGGGTTATTATTGCAGAGTATCATGTGTCAAGCATTTAAATCAGATATAATAGTACGTATTAGTTGGTAATAGGTTTTGATCGAAACTTATCTAAAACTTCAAATAGCGTTTTCCACGTGAAAGTAACATTTTTTTTAAACGTCGGAAAAATAGTAATGAATTACATTATAATAATTCAGAAAATTAATGTAAAATTTTCATATAATTTAAAAATATTTCGTGTAAAAGATGATTATATTAGGCTAATTGAAATTTCACGATGAACTATAACTGCAGGTGTAAAGTTTTAAGCTATTTAAGCTAGAATTTGACCAGGAATCAATTAGAAACTATTGAAATTTTGGCCAGCCTATATAGTTTCGCCACAATTAATCTGAATTGTAAAGTTTCCAACTACCAATGACCTACAAAACTTTAAAACTATCATTCCTAACACCGAATCCTAATAAAATTAATCCATCCCTTCAGTTTCCAACTACACCAAAATCTACAATAAAAATCATAAAAGTACCTAAACACATTCAAAACGTCTTTTATCCAACCGGAATCATTACGCGGACAGCGAACCGTCTAATACCCCTAATTGGTAACGCTAGAAACGGACAAGTTTTAGGAAGTTGCCGTGATCCGCGTGCAGCTGCTGCCTCCCGTGTGTGTTATTCGATCCGCGAGAACGGCTATCGCGCTGACACCGGAGAAAGTGCCCGCGCGCAAAACAAAGGCCCGCGCGCGGACACCGACACATTTGCCCGGAAAGTGTGTGTTTTCCAGTGCGATTTTTCCGCGAGATTAACAGAGCCCTGTGTTTATTGCGCAACCGCTATCGAAGCGGTTAGTATGTATGTGATATCTGATACGCGTGCGGTCGGTTTGATTTTTCACGCGAGTGGGATGGGAAAATTTGAGCTATATACGGATTGTCAAATGATTGTGTTTTTCTGGAAAACAAATAGCCCGCGGCGTTTTGATTTTAGAAGTATAAGTGTAAACGCGCGGTCGTTACTTTTTTGCAGCACGTTTAGCAGCTGACAGGAAATCGATCCATCGCCGTATAGTATTGCTATCCAATTCTTTTGTTCTGCACACGCTGTAAACTACCATTATTTTGTAATTTTCGATTGCTATCGGCCACCGAGCGCATGCGCGTATATTTACAAGCTTATTCCAATATAGTTTTGTTTGGCGATCACGTATCTCTATATCTATATTTCGACATCGCCGACCGGACGTTTCGCCATTGCTCACTGTTTTATTTTACTATTAGGAATCATCTACACGCGATGCGCGTCAGCTATACTTCGTTTGCTAATATAGCAGTGATAAAGAGGCGGAAGATGTGTGAAAATATTGTATTGTTTTTAGCTGTCAGTTGTTAGTATTCGGTGTAGGCTCTCTCACCGTCTGTCTCCTCCTCCTCTTCTTCCTCTTCGCTCTCGCTGGACTCTTCGTAGTGGATTCCGTTTAGTGAATCGTCTGGTACACCAATGTCCATTCCTTTCGCTTGGAATCTAAATTGAAAAGGGCATTTTTGTAATATTGGGTATAGCATAAATCTTTTAGGTTAACGGGTGTAAATATAGCTATTGCAAATTGAATTCCTTTTTTTCTATATTAAAAGATAGGTCGAATTAAGAAATATCGATAAAGAAAAGAGGATTAAAATAATTGAATATACGTAAAGATATCTTTTAGCATTATAGGCTAATGAAAGAATTTTTTAAGATGTTTTAAATCTTTCAACTACTTATGATTTCGTAAAAAGATTCTTAGTCGTAAACTTTTCTTACATTAAAAATATTTTTGAAAGAGAAGTTTCGTAATCTAAATTTTTTTTCATATAAGAAATACACCTACGCTTACAAAATATCTTTCGAATTAATAATAAACAATATACTATGAGTTTAGATGTAGGCTTAGTGGATAATTAAATATAGATTTTATGTTGTTTATTTAATAATGTTCTTAAAAGCTTTATCAAAGGATAATAATATTAAAAATTGTCCGTGATTTTTCCTTAAATCTTTCAATATTCCTTCAATTCTGAATGCAATATATTTCTAACAAAACTTGATCAATGCAACTTTTCATAACAAACCTATCGAAATCTATATAATAAAAATAATACTCACTTGGCGAGTTTGCTGAGTATGCTGGGCGACCTCTTGACCGCGACCTGCGACGGCGAGCGCTCGATGTCGTTCGCCTCGTTGTTGGCCTTCTCGAAGACCTGGAAGCGCGACTTGACGTTCAGCGAAGACAGTTCCTCCAGCCCGAGGTCCGGCTTGTCTGACGCTGCAAGAATCCATGGCGGCGCTTGTTAGTCATCGGTGGGGAAACGCGTTACAGGGCTTTATTTTTTTTAGTTGGTTTAGTCGATGCTCAAATTATCGGTCAAGTAAGATGCATTGTTGTATTGTGGATGAGTGTGGCGATAATGAATTTGTGTGATGATGAGTTCATTAGAACACGGTGTTATTGTTGCAGTAAAAGCTCGTGTTAATATATCTTCTGGTTACGTGTTGTGAATTCGATTATTTCTAAATGTCGTTAAAGTATATATATGCTTGTAAAACTTTATTAAATCTCGTGTTTCTCATTTTTTTCTGTCGTGTATCTAACTTGGAAAAAAAAACTTTTACTGCTTGTACATCTGGGTTGTATCAGGTAAAGAGTCATTGATGCAGACAAATATACGTAAAATGTCCAATTCTTCTCAAATTGAATTACGTACTATTTAGATTTTCACACTTTCGGTACGACAACAGTTTATTTACAATTTATCAAATTTCGTAAACACTATATTATATATAAAAGTTTCTTTGATTCAAATATTATTCTTAGTATACCATAGACATTTTCAAAAGCCAAACATTTGTTAAACGTAGATCAAAAATTCACAATTTACACACCGAACTGTTAGTTTTTGTTAAACATACCATTGTAATCGTATTATTAATTTTGTTTGTTTTAATTGTTTTATGATGCAAGTGAACCGCGATCTCACATCGAGTAAGTAATAAGAAAATTTTAATGATAAGCTACTTGGTTCATAAAAAAACTTAATCATTTCAAATGCATATCTGCGTATTTTACTATCTAAACTCATTCTCATGATAAATAATGTATAGTTGTAATAAACTTGTTATAACTATCATCTCAATCAATTAAAAACATTACCTCTAAAAATTCAAGTATAGTAAATATTATATCAAAAAATTATTCAGTCTTTCAACAACACATGAATGCAACAAAAATAAAACATGTACAGTACCATGCAAAAGAAAATCGTCGCATGAGTATAGACCAAAAAAAGAAAGAAAAACTCAAGTAGCTCATTTATTAAAAAGAGTTCATCAAAAGAAAAAAGAACGTCAACAGAAATGAGTAGTAGTAAACAAAAAAAAACAACATCGTAAAAAGTCTGCAAGCCACTCGAGGATTTACCTCTGACCACGTCGGGTGGCAACTCTTTTGGCTGGTTCTCGCGTATGATCATTTCTGGCTTTCGGGGACGCACTACAATGGATTTACAGAGATTGAGTACATGTTTGCGTGTATGGTGTTTGTGGGCACGGTTACTGGATTCTTTGTGGGGTGTATACGTGTATTTTTCAATTGTAGTAAAAAGAGTTTGAAATTCGTTCGATTTCGTTGTATGTGCTTGAGGTATGCAATACTTGTAAGAAATTGTGTATAGTCATTTTAATTTTATGAATATTTAAAAGAAAAGTAGTTCTATATTTCTTAAGTATTACACTTACAACACTGTTTAACTATATGTAACTATTTATGATTAAATTATAATTAGAGCACGTATATATAACGAGTATAAGTTTTCTAGTTATAGTAAACATATGTTCCAGAAAAATTATTATATTTTAGTGGCGATAAACGCACCGAGTTACTCAACATATATCCCAAACGTTACTTTCCATAATGTCGACACGTGCATTTTCAAATTATAATAGTTATTTTTATGATTTAAAAATTTATTTATATAGCCATATACGTTTTGAAACTAAAATTATTACAAGTGCGTCATTACTTATTACTTTTAACTTATACATTTTTTTTAAAATTCAAATATCATGTTCCCCAAAACCAGACGAAAGTCAAGATAAATCATTTTTCTCCCAAACAACATTACCAACACAAACGATTTAACCTGAACACCAGCTCACTCTAAAAACATCTTCATCCCCGCCGAAAACAAAATTCATCATCTCCCCATCCCACGGTATACTCGCAGCACCAACATCTCCATTATCCTAAAAATACCCATCTCCTTCTCCTCCTCTCAAAACATTTACACTATCTCTCATCCCCGGCATCGATATTATACAAAAGTCACCCTTGAATCAACTCGCGTAAACACGGAAAATCTCTCTCGCTCTCGCACGGCTTCCGCTTTCCCGCGCGCTGACTCAGCGCTTCAATGTCACGGCCCGTATATTGGCATCCGCTGCTGCTGCTATGCGCTTTGACGTTTGCTCGCGCTCGTGCAAGCGCGTGAGGGCGGAGTGGTTTCAACGGTTGTGCCAAGAGCTTTTGCGCGAAATGGCGAAAGAAAGGATCGCGGAGGATTGAACTTTCGATGGTTGTTGGTGAAGAAGGTGCCGCGATGAAATTTTATTGGGCCGAATTGGGATTATGGTTGTAAGGTCTTTTTCTTAAAGCTTTTCAGACGCGGGATTTAAAATGTTTTTGAGTGCTTTTAGTAGTTAAATGTTGATAAGTTTGAGGATTTTTTACAATTTTGAATTCAACAATACGTAATATCGCTTTCTGAAGAAGAAAATCTTTTAGAATTGTTAATTTATCTTTAAAGAAAGAATACTTCTTTGATGTCAGAAAATAAGGTAACTGTAAATATAAAAAAATCCGATCTGTATATGCGATACATTAATAATTTTACATGTATTATATCAACACTTGATAACGAAAATCAGTACATAAATTTTCAGCAACTTGAAGAATCTTCAGAACGGTTACTTTATTATAAGTGAAAGAAGGGTAAAAGTAAAAAAAAATTAGACATGTCGGTCACATAATTAATAATTAATTTACTGTTATAATACCGGAATGTCAAACACGCGGAGCACGCCGAATTCCACCGCTTTCAATATAAATTTATAACTGAAAAATAGAACGTATAGAGATAATCACAGCGCAAGTAAAAAGTGACACGTTTGGCGAGTAACATTCTCGGAGTAGAAATAAAATTCCCGACTGGTTTCACGAATTTAGGTCACTATGTTAATGTTAACAATAATTTCCTTTTCGAGGCTTCGATAATTTTGATATCAGCCATATATGCCATTAATCGACCCACTTTCCGAGTAAAAGTATATAATTCTTTTATCTCTGAATATTCCTCGAGTTCCCGTATAATTTCACAAAATTCCCACCAACCTTTCTCAGAACGATATACACACATATCCGCGCAACCCCTATATATCCCCAAGAAAAAGAAACAATCGGTCTTCAGCGATTGGCATTCCACCAGACACCCATACATTGTGTACATAAACATGATAATAGTGTGGTCGCGCAGACATAGAGCCAAGTATACTCACTGGGCTGGTCGCTCTCCTCGACGGGTTTCGGCTGGAAGAGCTCCTTGAAGTGGGGCTTGCAGTAGAGCGTCGTCTCGTGGCTCTCGTAGCTGTCGACGCTCAGCTGCTTGCCGCACTGCACGCACCGGAAGCAGTTCTTGTGCCAGACGAGGCTCTCGGCCTTTGTCTGCTCCATCTGGAAGACGACCTTGCCGCAGCTGCGGCAGTTAGGGTTCGCGTCGCCATTCTGCGATACCTGTAACCGAGAAAGGTGTGGGTTGATTTAGTTCTTGGATGTATTGTGGTTGAGAACGTTTGGGGTTCGAATGATATTTTGTTTGAAAGGTCTGGGTTAATTGGTAACTGGATGAGGCATGAAATGATCTACCTATGATTCATGACTTTTAAATTTATCAAATATGATTCATTGTTAGGGTATTATCTAAATTTCAAGTTTATCTTTGTGTATATAAGAAACAAGATTATTCACGAATCTTCAAAGACAAACTATCACGTTCTGCTTTGACTATATATTGATATGTATCTATTATTTTTTACATGTGCTTTTTAGCTTTCTCAGATGGAATTATTTTTAATTATTTATTAACTAAATTGGAGGTTAATTATTGGTATAAATCGATTGTTAAAAAGTAAATAACACGTATAGTATAATCGTAACGTTGTGCGAAGTGAGTATCGAATTCAAAATTTCTCTTTTCAGCGTGATTATTGAAAAATATAATTAGTACAAACGGATTTCAGGTCACTTCTTTTTATAACGTAAAAATCTTTTTTACTGAAGCTGTTTAAACTTTGATTATCGATTTTTACTCAAAAGTGACTGAAAATTGAGTGCTGCTCAAAAACTGGTTTCGTTGCGGTATATCGATTTCTTTCCTAAACGAGGAAAGTTTAAAAAAATTGCTCGCGTTGCCACGATTTTGGAATTTTAAAAATAAGATGCATTACAGATCAAAGCTTTTTATGCTCTTATTACACGGTACAGCTCGAACGCTATAAATATCCTTTCCTTTATGCAAATAACAAGATAAAACGTGCTTCTGTGATCTACCGCGGTGTGTATCTACAAAATTATAATAATGTTTATTTTATTTGGAAAGAAATTTAATTTATTTTAATTAAAGCGCGTGTATTTCACACCAGTGAAAATGTGTCTCACGCGAGAGCAGCTCCGACGCGTCCACTCTTCCGTGGAGAATTTCATTTCTAGGAATTTAACGAGCATTATATTTCCGGAGTACTTCCTCCCAGAAAATTTCATCGAATTTTTGGATTTCTTTTAATTTATATAAAATATAATTTGCGGCAAATTGTCGTATGTTAACTAGACAGAGTACAACAAAGAAAATTAAGTTGTGAATACGTATGCAACGTACTTCAATATATAAATACTTTATTTTATGATAAATTTACAATAATAACATTTTTAAGTTATCGTAATAAAGTACACAATAACACTTTTTATTCAAAATTCTATCGATATCATCCGAGATAGTAACTTTCAGTGCAGTTTTATTATTATACAACTTCCTAATTGCATCAAAAATTCATCTCACATTTTTGGAGGGGAAAACGTGCTTGGCAATTCCGCTCTTTCGCTCCCTTTACACCAACTCGATAGTTTTGTTTTCTTTTTTTTTTTTTAAATCAACTGGCGAGCTGCCGATACTTTTTGATCATTTACATATTTTCGAACAACAATCGAATCAAACGCGTAATAATCACGTATATGCAGCAATATTGTCTAAAATTCCGATGCAGCAGTTCGCAAAGGGAACAATGCGAGTAAACAAAACTGTGCATCCGGCACCATTTAAAGAATCCTTGAGAATCCGGGCGATCTTCCAAGAAAAGCAGGCGGGGGAGAAAAAGAGAGCGAGAGGATATTAAAATTTTGGCAAAAAATCAACTAGTTTCATCGCCTAGTCCTCTTTTTTGGAAGTACGCGCGAAGAATGTGGATTCGATTCACGATGGTTAAGCTCAGTTATTAAATATTATACGTTAGCCTGGCAAAGTAAATTCATAACGAACGCGCAATATCCATCTGCATACTAAGTATTATCGGCAAATATTTAAGCGTATATGGAATTTCGTGGTTTTTAAGTGTCGGGGTAAGTATGCAGCAAAGTGGTTTGAATTAAACGCGAAGTGTTAGAATTTCAGGGCAAAAAGTGGAAACAAGAAGTGTGGCGGGAATCGCGCGTGTGTTAAGTACCCTAAGTGAATAATAAGCGGCAAGTGCGTGAAATTTAATTGACAGACTTCCAAGCTAAATATTTAAGTTTCAAGTGCGAACGAAAACAATGAAAAACGCGGCTCTGAAATTTTCAAACTTTTTTATATGCGTATGCGCAAACGACGGTATATCCTGCTTTACGATACTTCAACTATATATATACTCATGTTATGAATTTTAATATTCTCTTCGAATATATACAATATTCATTTCCTTTGAATCTATTACCAAAGTAATTTTCAGCAAATGGAGGCCAAACGGTAACGCGGGCAAAGTAGTTTGCAAATTAATTTTGAGTTCATTTGCCATAGCTCATAAATCGAACTAATTTACACTATATCCGCGCTTTATATACAGCAAAAGTTCAATTACAACTTTGTAGCGAGCCAGATTGTTCATTTCGCGTGTGGAAGCTGACATTACGTGTTTCCAATTTAAACGCCGATGACCACTGGACACACGATGTACCTGACCCCGATAGCTAAACTGTTAAGGTTGCGCGATTGTTACCTAGGACGGTTGGAAATTGATATAAGTGTATTATGTTATTGGCGAAGTGTATCGCCGGAAACTGCAGTGAATTTTTGAAATTGTGCAGTAAAGTTCGCGATTTATTCGCGAAAGCTATGGAATCTACATTATAACTGTTGGAAGTATGTAAATATACCAGCTGATTAGAGACGCACATTCTAGTCGTAAAATCTTTTGAAACTTCGGATATCATATTTAATTGCGGTTCATTAAAGCTCGCACTTGATAAATAAAAACTATCAAGAAGCAGTTCCACTATTTTTGAAAAACCATAACATTTCCTCTGCTATATATAATAAACCTCTCAGAATATTTAAAAACACGCCACTCTAATTAAATTTCCGCACACCATTTCTCAAAAAGTGCCAAAAAACTATACTCGCGGCAGCATTCCTCTTTATACACACACCCTCAACCTGCAGCTTATTGGATCAATAATAACCTACGCACAGCGAGGAAAAACTCACGGCGACAACGGGAACCACCAGGCCGCCTCGTTACACAGAGAGAGAGAGCCGATTACGAATTTATTAAAGGCGAGAACGCAACGCCGGAGGGAGAGAACCAGTTTGCCACGGCGGTGAACGGTATATAATACGGGCGGATTGGAACGGAACGATGACGATTTTTCCGCGCGTCGCAGCAGCGGTTCCGGGAAGAGCGTCGCGCGGATTTACGAGGGTTATATCGCGGGAGAGAGAACGAGAGGAGGTGCCTTGTCGCAACTCGGCGTTTCGATTAATCAATTGCCCGCGCACTCGCGCTGGAATGCGACGTAGGAGAGGGGAGAGAGTAGTGGTATTTTTATGGACGCGGAGAGGTTTATGAATTTATCGCGGTGGAGATGATAGAAAACTGTTCTGTTGGTGTATGTATTAGAGGCGGCGGCGGTGTTCTTAGAGAGACGTTAGAGGCTAACGAGGACTTTGAAGCGGAAGACTACTGTGAGAGCTTATTGTTCGCAAATGGGAAGTGTGTTTTGATTGAGGTGCTTCAGTGTTTGATTAAAGGCAGTTTGAATTTTTATGCCTGCGAGTTTTACTTTTTTTGTATTTACTCTGATTTTAATGGAGTTGAATAATGTTAGCTTGTAGAGTATGTTACTTAGAATCAATGTATGCAATTTTTCACTTTAACAGAAGGAGTGTGTATTATTGAAATTGGTATGAAATTTTTTTTGGCTCTTGAAAAATAACACGAAGAGTTTAAATTAACCGATAATGTAAAATTAATTTTATTTATTGAATTACATAATGTTCACATTTAAGTTCGTTGAAGTTGAATCGTCTTGTGAAAAAACAATAATCTATTGAAGAGTAAAGTACCATATATAACCGTTGTTGATTAAGATGAACCACCTACTTTTAATTCATCAAAAAACAATGCCACGAAATACCATCAAACACAATTAATTTATGCTGATCCTCGTCGCCCAAATTCATCGTCCTTAACGACCCAATCCTCAAAGCATACAAAAATGTCGACCACAGCCTAAAAAAAAACTTTCCACCTCCTTTACATCAAAAGCCACCACAATAACTCACTTAACCCATCCCCGCTTCCCCAACCGCGTTTACAGTTACAAAAAAAAAGATACGACACAGTTCAAACGCCGCAGCATTACAACAACGCGCCGGCATCCCAAGGCAAAACCTGCGCATCAATACTCAATCGCGCAAAAATGACGAGGCAATCGTCGTTCGCTACAAATTAAATCGTCGCGCGAATCCGGTAACCGCGACGCAAGAACTCCGCGCGATCGCATAACGACGACGATAACAGTACCTGCCATCGAGGGCTTTTTATTATACTTTACCATCGCGAGCGCATTTAATACGTCGGCCGAATGGTAATATCCGGGGCTTCCGACGAGTGCTTTACGAGTGCACGCGGAGAGCTTCCGGGCCGAGTAAAAAGACTCAATGAATTAGCCAGCGAGTTGATATTTACGAGGACGAGGTGGTGTGTTTTTCTTCTCGCCAAGTGCGCATTCCGAGATGAGGGCGACGCGCGTGGAAAAAGCTGTGTCGCGGAATTAGTTGGGTATTGATTGGTGCTGCTGTGGTTGGACAATGAGGTTACCGATGACGTTTTGATGCGAGGAAGAAAACACGCTGATGATAATTGGTTGGTATATTGTATAGGATGTGTTGATTTGTTGCTTTTTCGTATAAAAGCACGGATATCGTACAAATTCGTTTTTCTCGGTATCTAGAATTGATTGGATTTAAATCACTCAGTGAAATGAAATTGATGTTTTATAGTTTCTAATGGAAATTCACCTGATTTTCAGAGTAGCCAATAACTATAGTTTGATTGGAGTTGGTCAGAAGTAGAGAACGGTTTTTTTTTTCAATCTATTTCTGACGTTTATTGACGTGAAAATTAAAACTATTCATTCGAGCGACCTATTTTTTTTTTAATATTTTAAATCACGTTCAAACAGATAACTAGTAAATCTATATGTTGGAACCCCAGTGATATTTATATACTCGTTTTACTCTTTTATAGAATAATTCTTACTAAACTTACTTTTTAAATAATAAAACATAATGCATGAATTAACTTACGGAATTCAGTTGCTGCTGCACTTTGCCGGCATCCACAGAACGCGCGTGTAACACAGTCTGCGACTTCTTGGTGAGGGCGTCGAATTTGTTGAAACTTGATTTCTGCAAAATTAAACGTACCCGATGACGTACGCAATTCTCAATTTCCGCTGTTTTCTTTCACCAAGAGAGAAAATTTTTTCAGTGATTCATCGTAAAAATCGATTGAGCGAAACTTTTCAAACCCCGTGATATGTATAATATAAGTTTCGCTCGTGAAATATATATGCGTGTGTGATAATGGTTTGCTTGGTCGCGGTGCTCTTGTGGGGTGTATGTGTGTGGGTGGTCAATTGGTGACAATGGAGAGTGAGCGTGAGTGTGTCCAATGATGAAATGATTTTGCTGATTCAGCTTGAAGACGAGTTTGATACGCGAGTGTTGAATTTCGCGTCGGATATATATATCGTGTGGATTGTTTTCAGTGTAACTTTGCTTTGTACATAGATAAATTGTTTTTGATGTTGCATTGTGCGGTATTATTTACAGTAATTTTGAAAGTGAACATTGTGATTTTGTGCTTTTGCATTATATAGTTTTTTTGGGTGTTGCAAGATTGATAATTTTGAAAAATTCTTGTAAGTATACGAATTTCATCACTTTTATTTACTTTACCTGATTGCAAGAAATACATAAAGTGTAGGTGGAAATCGATTTTTACGATATCTTTTCAGTCGATGAAACGAATGAAATTTGGTTATTACCGCGTTTGAGTGAATTATATGGAAAAAGGATACACACAATACGGACATCAATCAAGTTGATTACCATTCAATATGGCATCAGCTCTTTTCAAAACAAGTAATTTACATTCACGTTTGATAACCAACCTTTTCATAATATTCATTTTTCAGTAATATGAAAATGGAAATAAATATTATGCAAATGATGAATAATAACCAATTTTCATGACAATTTTCAGATGTGATGTGTTTGAAATATATTATATTTTATATATGGTTCGTCTATATTATTCAAAATTGATATGTAAGTTACACTGCAGCTATATACAATACATTTATTATACTAATATATCAAAAATTTAAATGTTAAATTGTATCCTTTTTGAACCGAATCATAAAAAAACTTCAATCAAATTCTTTCGCAAAACAATACCACAATTTTGAACAACACAGACGCCCCATTCGACACCCACCAGAGAGTATATTACCTCCTCGTATCCTCCTCCCAACCCACCTCTTCCACTCTTTTATCTCCCACCCACCCCCACCAATATCCACACACACATACCACCAGCACAGTACACTACCACAACCACACCGCATGCACGCGAGTTAAATTTACACCCCGCGAGTAAACAGTCGCGGGCCGCGATGCGCCGTAAATCAGCGCGGAATGCCGTTAAAGTCAGCCGCGGCGAGCTATACAGCGCGCGCAAGCGGGGAAAAAAAGCGCATGCACACAGCAGTTGTTGCATATATACACACCAGACATTGAAAATCACACTGCACTCGATACTTTTTTTTTTATCTTGCGTTTATCGACAAAGGATCGAGCTAGCGTGAGCGCAAGCGCGCGTGCGCGGACACCTGCGTGTATGAGGATTTGGGGAAACTGTATAGGTTTGTATAAAAAGTTTAAGGTGAAAGTGTATATACGGGATTTCTGGTTGACGAGGGTGGAGAGAACAATGGCGAGCTGCGATTGGATTTTTGTATAGGGGAATCGGCGATTTTGCTTGTCAGTGATGTAATTCGCCTGGGTTAAGGATTTATTGTACAACGCGATTTCTATTTTTCATGTTCGATTTTTACCCGATAAAAAACGTTGTTTCTAAGGTTAAAAGAATTGATTATATTTTAATTGATACGACGAATAACAATTTATACATTTTCATGTCCTCAAATTTTACGCGCAAATCGGCTTGATCAAGAACCGTTTTCGCATAAATTGCTTTCGAATTAGTCATAAACATCGTATATATTCTTCTATCACACGCTTAGACTCTGTGTGTATAGTGCATTGATAGCAAATATCGCGCGGAGCTTATTCAAAAGCACTTACATATAGAAACGTTTCTACGATAAGATATTCAAATATAATATGTATCTTAGCACTTGGTATAAACCCAATGTTTATCCTTACACCGACGAATGATTAACACCGTGAATGAAAAAAAAAATACGCGGAAATCGACATAATCGATAATTCCAACCAATTATACTGCGACTGACAAACAACACCGCCTGTTTTCTCACACCCTCGTATATAGAAAAAACATAAGAGAAGAAAAAAAAAATCATCCACGATGTGTGTCCACGCACGTGTGCGACGCAATACAGCCGCGTGATATGCTTCTCCTTACCTCGAAGATGGAGCCGCGCGGCCTTAGGCCCGTGATGCCGGGCCGCGAGTGCCAGCGCTTATCTCCGTCGTTATCGGCGCGCCGTAAATTCGCCAGGTTATTGTACGAGGCTCGCTGCGCATATACACACACATTTCGTTTTGTTTTCTCTCTCTCTCTTCGTCGTTGCTTTCCTTTTCTCTCTCTCTCTCTCTCCCTCACTCTATCCGTTTAGGTGTGCGCGTTATGTGCGTGAGTGATGAAAATGGTGGCGAGGGATGATTTGAGTTTGGCGGTAACGAGGGCGTAAATTTTAATAAATTGACCGCGGTGATGCGCATTCTTTTTTTTTTCGATGGTTTCAGAGGCTTTAATTGAAGATACCTTTTTTCTTTTAGTTTTTGTCGTTGGGTGGCTCGCGGAGTATAGATGCGGTATCGGGGTTTTGAAGTTTCAAAGTGTAATAAAGATCCGTTTTTTAACGTTTAATAGTATGGCTACAAAGTGTATTTTGAACTGACTACATTTTATCCGATATATAAGGTACACCGTATATAAATAGTTTTTAAAACATTTCTCAAAACTTGATCTTCCAAAAAACTGAACAATTCCGATCAAATCTTACCGCACACTGTTCACTGGTCGACATAACTATAAACTTCCATAACCATCCTCAACGAAAATAATTTCCCCATTTAGCCGCAGTCTCACATATATATATATATATTCACGCGCGGCGCAGGACTCGAATTTCAGGCGTCACGGTGCACGGCGCAACGAACCGAGCAGGAAGAGAGCCGCGCGCGTTCGCGGCAGATAAAGAGAGCATAAGTTGCGAGTACATTAGTTGCGGTGTAAACTGCGGAAAACGAGCCGCGTAACCCGATCCCGCGGGGATGTGGCGCTCTTGGCTTTTCTCTCTCTCTCTCTTTCTCTTGTGCGAGTGTGCGTTTGAGAGTTCCCGCGGTGTCTCTTTTTTTACGAATACGGTAAGTATATAAGTTCGCTTTCTACTCGCGCCTTATCCTTTGGGCCGTGTTGTTGGCGATTTTATTGGACGCGCCCGACTTAGTTTGGCTTTCCTGGATATCTTGTGATTGTGACCGTTTGAAACTGGATTGAAGATTAATTTTCTTTTATTGATTTTCTACAGAAATTATTAATAAGCGATAGTATAAATTTGAATCCGAAATCTATTACAAAATTTTATTTTTATTGTACGAAGAATACTGTATAATCTTTACTCAATTTGATTCATTTTATTTTTTTCGTAAAAATTATTATATTTTTGTAGATTGCAAGGATAAGGGAAACAAGTTTTCATCACCGGAGGCTTTCTTTAACTAGTGCATTTTGCGAATAGCATATTCAGGATTAGTCACACTTTTGCCTTCCACTTCTTGCACATTTTTCAAGATAATTAAAACAGAAAAATTCATCCAACAATGAACCCAAGATGTAATCTACTGGAATATAAAGTAAAAGAATTTGATCATTACAGTTCTAATTATAATTATAATTTTTTTCTAGCACGGGGTTTCGTTTATCTTCACGGTTTATCTCATTGTTTTTTTTTCTTTCTGAAAGCACTGTTTCGTGCATCGAGCTGATTAGCACACAATTTTTAGATTTTAACACGTGACCTACATCCTAACGTCTACATAATCATTCTTACCATTTCGTTTAATTAAAAGCAAAGAATTATCATCACGTTTCAAACTTGTTCAAAAACAACACGCCTACTGCAACGAAGCAACCTCACACCATTCGGCGCAGATTTACAGCACCCGCGCACATCAATTTCATCCACCTTTTATTACTATTACTTCATCGACGCGCGCGGCTCGTCTGCTCCCATTTTTTCCTAGTCGCGAAAAAGCGAGAGCGCGAACGCGAGAGAGGGGAAAAAGATCGACTTCTCGCCTCGAGTGAAAGTCTTCTCTCTCGCGCCTGCAATTATCATGCGCGCTCTGTGGATTGTTATTAAGGGCTCGACGCCGCCGCAGACAAGAGTGCGAGAAGACAATAATGAAATACGACTTCGTGCGAGGCGCGCTGCAGTTTACAATGTAGCAATTTGACTTATCGGAGCGAGAGAGAAAGAGAGAGAGATGCCTCTGTGGGATGGATTTTTCGGTCGGAGCTTTTTTCGGCCGTCGGAATGAACAGAAGGTTTTGATTTATGGAAAAATGGTGTGTTGGGTGATTTATGGAAAAAAAGGTCATGTTTTATATTGTTACGATTTTTTTTCTCTTTTTTGGAGATGTTTAAATTAAAAAATGTTTGAAATCCCATAGAAAAAATTGTGGTTGTATTAAAATCCATCAGGATTGATTAAAAAATAAAAGAATTTATCAAAATATCAAATTGATTTGAAAATCTCTGTTACCTTTCAAGACTCTAAATAGAAAACTTTCTAGAATAATAATAGTTTATTCAAAATAAGTTTTTAATAAATCCCTCCTTTACCTTTTTTCATCTAATCATTCTTTCAATAAATAATAATCCAAGATAAAACACATCGCACATTTTCTATCAACGCCAACTCTTTTTTTCCTCATCCGCCGACCCGACGCCCACACAAATCACCGGTTTTTTTCCTCCCCTCGCCCCCAATATACCCCTAATAACCGAACCGTGTTCACAGCTCCGGAATCGGAAATAAAATCACCGTCGTCTGGCCGTATATACCTACCATGGAGAGAACGAGAGAGGGAAGAGAAGAAAAGCAACGGGGGTCGCGCAGCGCGAGGATACTTACGAGGGCCTTGACGTTGACGGTGGCGAATACGACGTCGCGGCCGTTGAAGCACTTGCTACGCTCCTGCTCGCACAGTCTCAGGTCACCGGTGGACTTTGCCCTCTACGTGTTTGTTTCATTTGTTTTGTTTGTTTTTTGTGGTTGGTTAGTCCCCCAGGCAGAGAGATATAGAGGCCAGGCAAATTTTTATAGAGGCGAGTGTTAGTGCGGTTAATCAATACAAGGTTTTTTTTGGTTTTTGTTTTTTTTTTGGGGGTTTAATGTAAGTATAGTATACTGCGCTTTTGGGGAATGCATAAGCAGTTTTTTTTTAATAATACAAATGGTAACTAAGAGTACTTTGAGTCTAGGCAAAGTACCGGTATTGTAAGTCAGTATATATATTAATTTAATGTATAAAAAGCAGCGCATTCTTTTGTTTTTTTAGTTTTTGCTGGATTAGGCTAACATGACTTGTATACTTTCTGTTATTTGAATTAATTGCTTCTACTGTATTATTGTAAAATCAAAATCATTACGCGTTAGTTCGAGTTAGGTAAATAATTATGGTTGTTGTAATTAAACTACAGAATTTCCATTTTGATGGCAGCAATTATTTGTTAAACATTTGGCACACACTTTTAGTCAAGTAACATTTCAATTTTACTTTTAGCAATTGACAGTGTTTCATTATAGCTATAAAAATACTAGTTGTGCCACGTGAAAATGAAAAGTTCCAACTTCACTTTTTACGGACAATTAACCTGACACTCAATTCAAGTGCAGTAATTCAAAATTACAAACTTTTACCATTCAGAATATTGCAATTAAAATCAAAATGAAAATTCTCAGCTATGTCTAGAAAAATTAGTTTTCAGATATCCTTGAAACTACATGTGAAGGATTTGATGAACTGACCTCCTGGATTTTGTTGGTGTCCGAGGCGCCGAGCGTCGTTCGCTCGCCTTCGCTCATGTTCGAGACGTCCCCGAAGCTACGACACTGTTAGTCACACATAAAAAATGGAAAAAAATGAAAAAATCAAGGTCATCGTCATGCAGCTCCTGCGTTAATAATGTAAGTTCGACATTGGGGATAGATGCAAGAAAGGGATATGTAATTTCTGTCTCCATTAAATACAATTTTATTTCGTTTTCTGTTGAACTTTAAAATTATTTTGTATTTTAGTACGATGAATAAAATTCTCATGATAAGTGAATTGATAATGTAATTTAATTCGATATTTTGTCTAATTAAAATGAACTTTCCCCAATATCGTGAAAATAAATAAAATGCATGATTTTAGTCAAAAAAACAAATATCTTACCAACTGTTTGATTGACACGCCGGTAGCGATGATTTCTTTGCTCGATTTCTCCGTCTCTACGCGACTTGTCTCCGATACGTACGTTTGTGTCTACATGCAAAGATGTTATAGATTGATTAACATAAACAATAACATGCTGATTAAGGTACGAAAAAAATTAAAAGAAAACATGCTTCAGGGGTAGATACACGTATATGAAATGGTTTTTAAAGAAAACTTTCAGAATATGATATTCTAATTCGTCCATAATTCTCAAAGAAATAATATACACTGAAATTTAACTGTGTAAAGATCAAGTTGCACTTGTATCTCTTAAAATTGTGTAATATTTCGGTAACGTTTAAAAACCCATAGCGACTTTAATTCCGTCGACAATTCTATTCTCGTATATGTACGCGCGCCGAGGGATTTCTTTTTAATTCGTGCGATATCGTTCTCGACGCCTACACGCGATGGGTGTTCTCGTGTCTTATACGATTTATTTTTCGTAAACAAAAATAGATGTTTCACACGTCTCGAAGAATGTGAGCTAATTTTACCGCTTCCGAGTCGATGCACTCTGGAAAAATTCCGAGTATTATATTGCAAAATCGTATATATCAGGAATTAATTTCAGTGTATATTTCTATGATTGTATATAGTTTCTCGAGTAACGGTTATTACCGCAAGTAATATTTAACGAGCGTATAGTAATTTTATCAAAGAAATAACAAATCTCAAAGCCACGAAAAACATATATAAGTTAAAAGAATAAAGCTGAAAAATATTAAAATTAAAAAAAATAATAAACCAAAAGAAAGGAACAGTACCTGTTAACGTAACCCAAAACTCTCGCTCCTCACCTCGCGCAAACTCCATACTCATCATATATACGCGAAAAGCGAGAAAAGGGGGGGATAGGGTGGCGACACTTACCAGGGACTTGACGTTGACGTTCGACAGATCGTCCTCGCCGGAGATATCGATCATCTCCGCGGACGCCTGCCTCGTGCCGGTGTGCATGCTCTCCTTCGTCTCTTTCGACTTTATTTTCTTCTTCTACAATAAGCGAGGAACGGTAAGAGCAACAATAACGAGAGGTACAGCGATAGGCAGAAGAGTAAGTATAATACGCGTTGTTCGATATTGTAAAAATAATGCAAAGTTAATACTATAAGTATAAAATTAGCTGGTTGAGAGTGGAACGCGGTCGATTTGTTTTTAGAGAACGTAGTAGTAGGCAACGGATTCCATTCTCAATACCAATATAGCTATTATACGGTCAAAGCTTGCGGCCTTATAATGTAAAGCGTAACAAATGCTTGCTTATATAAAAAAGAAACTTAAAAACTGAGATAAAACAAAATTAAAACAGCGATATTGCTAAAACACATATATTCAGTATACTCAAGCAAGCGTAGATTTTTTGAACAAAGTATATAAGCTTTTTATTATAAATTTCTCACGTGTTTTTCCCCCAAATATCTCGCGCGACACGCATATTTATATACTCGTAGACACACGTGCGAATGTAAAACTCACCACGGAGATGTTCTCCTTCTCGAGCTCGCTCTTCTTGCTCTTCTTAGTCTTCTTGGTCTTGGTGTGATTGGGCGAGGCATCGCTGCCCGTGCCGTTCTCGATCTTCTTCTTCTTCTTCGTCGTCGTGCTGACGACCGAGCTCGTCGTTATCACCTCTTCGCGGCTTTCGCTCTGTGGAAAAGAGACAATTTTCAACTTGATTAGTTATTTAGTCGAGGTTGTAAAAGGTGGGAGTCGATGAGGTGAATGTGATTGTGTGTGAGTGAACAAAGTGATGAACTATTTATTGCTATATACATATTTAAAGTTTAAGGTAAATCGCTAAAAATTAATTTCTATTCTTAGCATTTATTGGTTGTTTCTTAGTATTATATTTAATAATAAGTTTGGAGCATATTTTCTTGGGCTATTTTGTCAACTGTTTGTTGATTTAAAAGCAAGTAAATTTAGAAATCTACTATAATAATGCAGTGCGTCATCCCACCTATAATAAACCTTTTCAGTATTATAACAGCCCAAACTGTACCGTTTACATAGTCACTTTCTAAACGACGATAAAATTAACGAACTTCAAAATTAATCTTTCCTTTATTCACCATTCCCCTTTCATTTCCGAATATAAAAAAATTCTTCACCAAAAAAAAAACCTTCTACACTCCAACAAAGCGTATATTCATCCAAACAACGCAAAATTTATTCATTGTTCCAGGCGAGCGGGGCACACGCTAAAAACCTCGCCTCATTCGCGAGCGTTTTGTTATCATCGCCCGCGGTTTCACTTCAACGCCGAGGGCCGCAATTAAAAGCGCCCCGATGATATTTTGAGAGGCGGGCGCGGAAAAGAAGCTCCACACAAAAGAAGTGGGCGTGCGAGTGCAGAAAGCCAGCAGGCTGTGTACTCTCTCCTTGGGTCTTCGTCTGCTTTCGCCTTTTAGTTTTCGACGGTGTTGCTCTTTCGATCGGTTTGCATTTTGATGGCTGTGTGTATATATAATAGTGAAAAGAATCGCAGGTGTGGTATGTTTTGGGTGAATTTTATGTAAAGAAGAGGAAAACAAATTTTAATAAGTATAGTTATAAGTTTTCATTTGAATCTTCGCGTATTTGATTATTCTTTTCTATTTTCCTGATTGCAAAAGAGTAAAAATTTGTTATAATTCATACGTTTATTACTATATATTACAGAGCATTAAGAATTAATCTAAATAAGATGATTACAATATACCGGATACAATCAAACAAAAATAATAAGCAATTATCCCATCACAATGCCACGACGAATTACCAAACTTTCAAATCCTCCAAACAATTCATCAAGCCACCTCCTCCCCCTTATCAAACCCCCATCTACCCCACCCACTTCCATTGAACTCTGCTCTCTCTCTCTCCTTCTCTCCACACTATACCCGGAAAAAATTCAAATCCAAACTCTCTCTCTCTCTCCATCCTCCTGCTCTCCATTACGCATACCGAGGCCCATTATCCGTTTACCCGCGGCCACTTACACACACGCACTCGATCGCGAACCGGCTATCAATCCGCAGGCCTCCGCGTTACACTACTGACATCCTCCTTTCTTACTCTCTTTCGCGCTCTCGACCATTAGCTCGCGTTAGCCTAGAGAGAGAGAGTGCGAGGCTAGAGAGAACAGCGCTTGATTGAATAATTTATTCGCGTTTTTGCGCTATGGGGGGAGAGAGGTTGGTTATTGGGATTAATGGCCGATTTGATTTTGCTTTTTGTGGGGGAGAGATGATTTGCGAGGTTGGCTGGATATTGATAGGTGATAAAATTATAGAGCGAAGTGTGCGGCTGAGTTGAAACGTGGTTGGAAGTTATATTCGGGAAAGATGGTTTTTTTTGTACGCTTATGAGAGTTTATTGGGTTAAAGTGTCAGAAAATTTTGAGGAACTGTATTTTATTATTAATTTAACAAAATTAATTAAAAAAAAGAATTAAAATTTATTAATAATGCATATTATACACATCTTTTGAAACATCAAGTTACGGCATAATTATTGCATCTGTAATGATTGAAGATGCAATTTTTTTTATATAATTTTCACGCCATTCCCAAACCTTAAAATTCAAGTCACCCAATTTTTCATCGCACTATTCACCGCCACTGCCACTACAACCCACTTCTTCCCCTATATTAATCAACCCAGCGCGTCGCAAAATATCACACAGCCCGGAAGTGCCTCTGACCCCTCTCCAATATAAGCTGATTACGAGTGTTTGCAAACCTCAAAGACGTTCTCAACACTCGAGACGTTGCTATATGAAAGGGCTTTTAATTCCCGCGCGCCAAAGAAAACGGCCGCATTCGCGCTGAGTAGTAAAAAAACACACTGCACATACACTCTTGACCCAAACTCTCGTCGTCCGAGAAAAAGCGCCGAGTCGACGAGGCGAAAACAAGCGACTTTTTTCTCTCGAGGGGATGTGGTATATCGAAATACACTTTTAGGTACTTATCGTACACGTGTGTGATTGTGGGTAATTAACGGAACCCGCGCGCGTTGCTCAATAGCCGATGAAACCGAAGAGAAAAGGACGATTAAATGCAAAGTGCAGAAAAAAGAGAGGGGGTAAGGCATAATAAACGTATACATGCTATACGCTCGCTAGCTCGTCTTTGAAGAAATTACATACCACGCGTCCTGACTCTTTATTACTGGCGATTGGAACGACTGTGTCTGTAAGCTATATAATGTATAATACGACGTCAATGCCGCGCTGATTGAGGTAAGTGAATTTTATATACGCGTGTACACGAGAGTGCAACAAACTCTTTTTTTTTCTCCTGTTCAATCAACAATGAAGCAGAGAGGACACAACAACGAGTATAGTACATTCAGCGTCGCTGATTAATATGCAAATACGATTTTGATTACATCTGCGATTCGAGGCGAGCGATAAGGACGATGATGATGACGAGTCGAAAAGGAAAACTAGATCATCGTGCGCGGCCCCGAGTGATGAGAGGGGAGAGAGAGAAAAAAGCGCTGCGCACGCGTGCTGCTAAACAAAGCAATTATCTCGTTATAATTGAATACAGTTTTTTTTTGTTGCTGTTGCTCTGGCGTGTTGTACGCTGCGCAGCGCACAAACAAAGCCCGTAAGTGGGTACATAAACTCGCGAGCATACGATGTGTAATCGAGAAAACGGATATATAGCGGCTAGGTCATATACTCTCTTCTCGGGATATTGTAATCAATTATGGTTTTTACTGGAGGTATAGAGCGTTGTTATTTATTGCTTTTTAATTGTATTGGAGCTGATGGTTGATGTATGTTTAGGCGACAGAGAGGATGCAGAATTGTTTCGTAGAATGCTGCGTGCGAAGAAATTACTATATACGAGTTTCTAGAAAATGTGTCTTATCAAAAATTACTTTCGCGAGTGACAAACCGTAATCATGATGACTAATTGCAAAACTACAGCGGCTCACGTTTGAAATGATCGTTTCACTATGTTAAATGATCATTAAGGACGTTGTCCGGGTCGAAATAGTTTTTGTAGTTTTAATTAGAATGATTGTATCTTACAATTTAAATATGCGATGATCAGTAGTAATATTTTGGATAGAAAAACGAATTAAAACAAAAATATAAGTTACCTAAATTTAATTCGTTTTTCTATCCAAAATATTACTACTGATAATCGCATATTTAAATTCAGTATTATTCTTGTTAAATATTTTAATCATACACTCTTATATAACAGATCCAAGGAACAAACAATGATAATGATACATATGAATTTTTTTTTTTTTTTTTTTTTTTTTATGTTATTTAACGTCGCCCTGTTTATGCTCCCTTGTGGTGCTAATCGACG
>UXGD01002054.1:0-28853 GCA_900474315.1 Torymus auratus
GACGGGTACAGGTGCACCCACCCTATAACTCCCTTTTTGGCATGAACCTTGCGTCTCACGGCTATTTCGGGTATGAGTTTTTTTTTTTAATAATGCACTGTTGAAAATTTCCTTAAATTGAAGAAACTTTTACGTTACAAATTTACTGAATTTTGAGAATAATGTAACAGAACGTACTTTAATATACAAATACATTAGGTTTCATATAAAAACAATAAAATTTCAGCATAAGTATAAATAAATGCCAAATTTGAAATTTGATTTTTCCCGCCATATATTATGTGCTGCTGGCGAGAGCCTAGCTCGCGCTAGATGGCGCACCCTCTTCCTGTAGCATCACGTACTTAAGTCAGTTGGCCTCAGAGAATATAGATGCGTGGTACACATCTCGTCAGTAAATTGTCATCAGCAACTCCCGAAGTTTATTGTGTTACCAAAGACGCCTTTGTGTGCGAGTTAAATTATTGTTTTTATTTAATTATTACGATTAGAAAATGTTATTTTTAGGACAGGACAAGATTCTTGACATTTTTGTCACCATAATCTTGATCTTGTATCGAAAACTGTATATAAATATTGTATCGGTTATTGTTTTGAATATTAAGGCGAGACAATACAATATCAAGATTAATCTTGCTATATCGTGCAGCCCTATTGCATACAAATTTTAATCTCTTGGTACACTGAATTCTTGAAGAATGTTTTGGGTATACGCCAACATGCATATTGGTAGTTCCCGTAAACGTAAAAAATACGGTTAGAAACATACATTTTCCTTCCACGTTCCACACTATATGCGGTAAAATCCATCGGAAAATATAGCTGATATTACATCCTCGTTTTGTTTTCTTACGAGCGTCCATTAAGAACAAACAGCCTCCTTATTCCTCCGACAACTATACACCCTCTAACAGCACCTTAAAACAAAAAAAGCTGCGCTCTTCCCTTTTACCATTACTCAGAGGTTCTAAAGGACCGTAACGACAGATGTAAAACCTTACTTTACCCCCCTTACACACCAGATATACATAAATACAGCGACGCATACACAAGAGTTCATTTGTCGTATCCGCGATAGCGCGCGCGTCTTCTACGGCGACTTCGCACAATGCAGTCCACTATCTGCGCTCCGCAGTCCACACCGCATTATTTCACGCGGGCTGCGCGCGCGAGAACTCGCTCGCCGAGACCCTCTCGATAATTTCTCGAGTCCCCCTCTCCCGTGTACATATATATACCATATATATACGTAGGTATATACCGCGACATTTGTTTCATTTAGCGCGGCCGCGCGTAATTAATTTCCCCGGCGCGTGAAAACGCCGCGTATGCAGGCCGCGCGTGCACGCTCGATTTATCTTGCCGCGCGCGGCGATAACGTTGTTTAGGGCCGCGGGATGGCTTTGAATAAGTTGCCAGCACCGCGCGCAAAAGCGCTGATGGGTTGTAGTGGAGGTATATATATGCGGCGACTACGGGGATACGGCAACTGCTTTTCGGAGCGAGCAAAATATATATCGCGAGGTCGGGTGAATCGGACTAATGAGTCATCGATGCGCGTCGCGATTGTGTACGCGAGGCGTACGTTACAGCGGTGGAATTGTTGGGCTGTGAGTGTGCGGGATGGAGCTAAAATTGGAGGCTAATAAGGTTTCGTTTCTGTTGGGTTGATTGAGCGATATGGAAGTTGTTTCTGATATATAGTTGCATGGTTAAAGATGAAATCTATTATTACAGTTTGAAGAAGGAAATGTGTATTTTTTATACTTTTTCATTATAGATAAATAGTTTGTAAACATATTCCTTCATTTTACAATCCATAACGTTTATTAATTTACGTACAACGAAACGTTAGTTAAATTTAGTTATATCGTTTCAAAACTTTTGATATTTTGCTATTTCGACGAAAAGTCCAAATCGTTACACCTGACATTACAAGTATATTAAATTTAACGCATACATATACATAACCGTAAATTCGAGAATTCGAATTTTATTATTCATAGTCATTGTATAAACTCACGTCGTCGTTTAATTGCTCGCCGATGAATTAATGGCCAAACAATAAATGAACAGAGTTTGAGTGCAGGAGGCGAGGGGGCATCGGCAATATTATCAACTGTCACATAACCGAATATAGCGCAGTACAGGGGTATAATACCGTAAAGCGTAATTGAATGTAACGGGCTTGGCAGTACAACGTTAAACGATTCACACTGCAATGCCCTATTCGTAATTTACGATGTATTATAATTCCCGAATGTTTGGCTACGTGCGCGTATTAAAACAAAATTAAACCAGGCGCATTCCTTTGCCCGTAATATGCTGACATAATTATAATTCGCGAGAGCTGCTGCGTCATTCGATAAAACAACTTTGTCGTGTATGCCGCCGCCGTCGCCGCGTGTTATTAAATTAACGCAACTTTCTGACATATATATTGTAGAACTTCGCAGACGCCTATTCTACAACGGTATATTATATATATGCCCCATTGAATTCGCGCGTCTATGCACTGCGCGCGATACAAATCACGAATTTTGCACCACTGCGCTACATTTATTTACTCAATAGAATAGCCTTGAACATACACATACACACCAGAGTGTGCATACAAAACTTTATTGAATATCAATGACTCGCACGGTTCCATTCAACACCGCGATTTTTCGTTTTGATTTATCGATGCATACTCGGGCCTCAAAAAAAAAATCGCCCGCGCCTAAATATATAATACAAACCTCCCCCTCGATGAAAATTTTAATGAATTTCTTTCGCATGCACACAATGCACACACAACATTCAACCCTTCCTTTTGTCTGTTTCAGGTATGTCGATTCATTTTGCGCTGCATTCGCGCAAGTCACGATATAAGCGCGCTCTCTTTATCTCGCGCATGGGCCGATCGCTGCTACAGCGGTGAGTATATATATACACCGTGCTCACGGGGTATTTAATCAAGCCTGTGGTGGGTAGAAAAATAAGAGAGAGTGAGGTGCGAAAAGAAGGCGAGTGTTAAAACCCTTTGTGCGCGCAGTTGTGTATATCGAAACAAAACCGCGCTCGCCACGGTGAGTATGTATATGTACGTATACACTTGTATATATTGATGCACAAAGTGTAGATGGTTATCGGTGGGGAGGCCTCTAATGCTTCGTTTTGATATTCGGCCGTGGGTTGAATTGATTGTGCGCTGCAGACACGGCGGCTGAAGGAGCTATTAATCTTGTTGCGCGAATTTCACTTGTATATAAACTGATTGAATTGATTTTATTCAATTGTATTGATAAATATGTGAGGAGGTTTATACGAATACGTAATGAGGCCGTGGTCCATATAATTTTTGCCGCACGCGAAAATATATAATTTTAAAGCAATACGTTATTATAATCCAACTACATAATACATTTCCGCATTATTTCAATATTTCACGATGTATTTACAACGTTGTTATGTACATAATCATAATCCATTTAATGGGTAACGAATTAAAATTTCCGCGAATCTAACGATGCAAAAAGCATTGAATTATTTTAATAAAATTTTACAACCCATGTGATCGTTACGCACATAATGGTTCAAATAATCGAGTTAAAAGATTATACAAGCTCCTATAATATTATACACGTTAATAATTATTTCCATCGCCAGAGAGAAAGAGAGCCACGGCATTATTACGAACGATCAAAGAGTAATAATACCAGGACATTACATTCATACACATCAGAGCCGCGAGGCAGAGCAGACCCCTGAATGAACAAAGTGCGCATCTCTTGGCCTTTCATAAATCTCGCCCCCGCACACGCCGCTATATACACACACCTATAACCTTCTCTCTCCACCTACACCTGTGCCCGGGGAAACCCGCTAACATCGTACACTGCACCAGACACTGTATCGCGAAAATGAGATAAGGCGGCGAAAGCGTACGAGAGAAGATTGGCCCGAGGGGGTCCCTCTCTCTCTTTCTCGAAGAAGAAGCGAAACAAGAAGCGCCGCGCGGCCAGTTCCGCGCACATGTGCTGCTGCTGCTACTGCATGCCCGAAAAGAGCAGCGCGCGGGTTCCGTAAAAGTTACAGCACAGCGCCCTTATCTCGTCGTATATACCTCATACACACTTTCCCTCCACTGCAGTAGTACACACCTATCTCTATTACTCTCGCGCGCCATTCTCTCCTCCTTTCCTGCCTTCCTTCCTGCCGCGCGTTTGTTTCGTTTTTTATGAATGCCCCCGGCGAAACTCTCGCCTCTGTTTTTCATCTCGCCTCCCGCGACTTTTTGCTCGTGTCTTGGGGGAGTTTAATATGGACGCGTGCGTTATATGCCGCTGCTGCTGCATTTTTCTCTGCGAGTAAATGATAACTCCATTTAGAGCAGTTTCGCGTATGTATAGAGCGCTATATCCGCGCTAATTGCTCGTGCTTTTACGCGTTTTTAATATTTAGACACGGGAAGTGGGCGGGAGTTTGTAAACGGTTCCAGAGCGAGTGTTCGTGGAAATGGTGGGATGTGTAATAAAGGTTTCTCTTATTGTGAAAATATTTAAGGGTTATTACAGAATCGTATTTTGTGTTATATTAGCTTTTAAATATTGGAGCAACTGTGTTTATCGTGGTTAAATGTAGTTATTATTGGGTTATTGTAATGCTTTTTTGTTTGAGAACATATATTTATAAATGTCTGCATTGTTAAATCAAATTTAATATACACAAAATATTTTGTAGAAAGCGTAACATTTGTCGCTCGAGTCTTCAACAAATTTTCTCATTTCTTATAATTATTATACAAATGGTACACATTTTGCACTTCTCTTATACCTTCCGTTTACTAACTATATTTTCATTTAGAAATCCGCTACGTATATATAAAAATCCAATAACTCCAATCCCGCCCGGCTGAGACGAAATATCTCGGAAAATCATTAGAAAGCAATCGCGCAATATTCCATACAGCTCGCGCGTCCTCATTAACGGGGTTCGAAAAGTCCGCCTCTTAGCTCCCACCGGTGCGCCGCGCAAATTGAAAAGCGACCCAACGAACTGCCGATAATCGCCGCAAGAAAATTGCGAAGGGTCCGGCTGCTCCCGACTACACTGCCGCTTCTCATCGCACACACACATACATGTATATATACGCGGCATTTCCGTCTCGATCGTGCGAGGGGGTCCAGTAGACGCGGCTCTACCAGCAGCGGCAGCAGCACAATTGCGCGAAATTATGATTTCCGGCTCTGTACGTCCGGGGGCTGAGCGAAGAGCGAGCGAGAGAAGGAGAGAAGAGTGGCCCGATCGCCTCGCTCTTCCATTAAGAGATTAAACCGTTTAAAGCTCCGTCGGCAGCGTGAAGTGCATGCGTGTCGGGCTGCGCGGGGAGCTGTTACGGCCCAATCACAAGCGCTGTCGGCGGCTGTATACATGCCATGTATACGTGTATGTGCGTGTGTGTATGGTCTATCTCGTGCCGTAATTGCTCTATAAAGATTTCGCATTATTGTTTTTGCCGTGCGGCGGCGCAGAGAAATTCTCGTAAGTCACGGAGCCCGCGTGTTGTTTAAGGTGTCGACTTTCGTGCTCGTTGCTTTTGTGCAGCGCGCGCGGTATGTGTAATGGGCTACATGGGAGTATGAGTTAATTATGCCACGGGAGTGCTGCGTTCGTATGTGCGTATATGTATGCGAAAATTTTAATGGCTGTATTATTACGTGTATGAAGTGGTTTTTTTTTCTTCTTTCGTTCGTTAAAGTTCAGAGCATGTTGAATATGTATTTGCCTGCTAACATGTATATAATTATGTAGGGATGGTACAAATTTTGTGTATTAAATTGCGATTAACGGGAGTGAAAGTGCACGCAGCTAATCGTACGCAATGAACGTTTTTTGCTCCATTTGCTTTTTATTCATGCGGTTGATGCATTACACAAAAGCTTTTGTTTTTTTAAACGAATATGATACTTAAATCATGTATAGCGAAGTGTATGTGATATAAATCATGAGCCACATATTCATGTTCCGAAATAACCAGTAAACGATATATACTATATAATACTGTTAATATTATGTTTTAAAATACATTTATCTTTCTATTCAATTAATTAGTACAGTTTTCATAAATTTTAAAAATATACATTTTTTAAGTTTAATACCATTTAAATATTAAATATTTTTCAGTGTATGTATTCATTTTTGTAGTAAATTTTTACATAATTAATCTAATAAAAATTTAACACCTCACAGTATACGGTTATGGATATTCCCTAAAAAATGAATAATATAAAAAATTTAATGCACTTAAATTACATTAGTTATGTTCTTATACACGATACAGGAATCCTTTATGAATAGTTCATATAATTACAATTCTGTTTTTCTAACCCTTCCCGCTTACATAATATCCGCGCAGTCTACACCACTATAACAGTATACCTACCATCGCAAAACGAGCGACTTCCACCTCGCCGATCCATATCTCTCTCTCTCCCATATACTCGTGATAAAAACAGAGTCGTCTGCACCGCACTAATTAAAGCTGTGTATGTACATAGTTGGGGAAAGTCTTCCTCGTCTCTCTCTCGCTACAACCACCGCACCGTAACGTACTACATCAGCGTGCGCGCGCGCGAGTTTGATGGAAGATACAAGCGCTCGAGCGGCGGTGATCGATGCACCCGGCAAGAGACGAGTTTTCGGCTTCCCTTCTATTTTCATTGAACCTACCTCCTCCCACCTATACATACACGTGCATACCTACCCCACTACCTGTACAGCACGCGCGCGCATCTTCGCGGCGCTGCACGAGGGATACACGAGAGAGGGAATTAATGAGAAAAGTTAAATATCTTGTAGGAGAGCGAGAGGACGCTGAATCATGCGGCCCGGGCATGTAGAGCAGAGAGTGAAATTGAGGGAGAGATGGGATGGCGCGATAGCGGTGCATTGAACGGGTGCGAAATTTATTACGCGAGCGGCGGCGGTTCCTGCGCAGTGTCTTCTCTATATATAAAGTCGAAAAAGCTCGCTCGCCCCCCTTTAATCGTGAGGCTAAGCAGGAGAGAGAGTTATGCCGGCGGCGAAAGTGTTTCTAATTGGTACACATACGTATACGTGTGCTACCGGCGAGAGGAATTATGCGCGAGCGAGCGCACGATCATGGGAAACAGGAAGAGAGCGTAAAGTTCATTAATTTGCGCGGAGCATACTGTGTTTGAAAAGAGTAGGTGCGCTTGCGGGGAAACTTGATATTTCGCAATGCTCCTGCGGTGAAGTTATGTATAGAGGGGTAGAAAATGATTTTTAAGGGGGAGAATTTTTATATTTTAAATATATGTATAATAATCGAGTGTTTGTTTGTATTATTTTTCATTTTTTATATCGAGTCAATTTGTCAGTTATAGAGTTGATAATATATAGTATTTATAAATGGGATCAACTTCAGTGTGTCAATATTTATCACTGGAATTATTTCAGCAGAAAAAAAAATTTTAAAACTATTTTATCTTTAATTCAGTGCCATGCATAAAAGGATGAATATAATTGATTAAGATAATAATTTAATTATGTTACTAGAATAATGGAGTAGCACGCGGTATCTCGTTTTTAAAATAATGTATATACCCTCCGCCCGCAATTTATAATTATCTCCCGTGTTATACCGAAGCTTGTGCTCTTAATTTAGATGATATATAGTAATAACCGATTTAGTTACAACTCCGGATAATAAAGTGCAGCTATCCTCATTAAACTTTACATAATGCACGTACGAAGATTTTCCCGGTTATTTATAAAGTAATGCAAATTTCATAATTTTTCTAATCTTTTTTCGATAATCATCTTAAATTTTAAAAAGGTTTTCGTTCAAACAACCACCAACCCTAATATCATTGACACTTCAATTTCGTAAAAAAACTTGGGGATCTCGCGCATATTGAAAATTGCCAGCCGTATATATAATACACACACGTACGTGCGCACAGCGCACTTCTGGCTTTTTACACACGCGAGAGAAAAGCCAAAGGCCATGTAATAATAGAGACGGGAATCCAATATAAGAGGACTCGCTATCCCGGAAATTACATTTTGAGTGCGTGATGTGTCAATTTAGTAAAGAGGCGGAGACGAGGCGCGCAGGTGCCACTCGCCTATTTCATTATTCATTTTCGGAAGCAAAAATGTAGGTTAATTGCCTTTTCGACGCTGCGCGCACGTCGGGTCCAGCGCGAGGCGAGAGAAAAAGACAGCGGCGCAGTTATTATTAAAGCGCGAGCTTTTTTCGGATAATGGATGACGAAATAGTATTAATTCGTTTCCATTGTTTCTTTCTTTTTTTCTTTTTTTGCTCGACGGGCGTGAAAAGTCGGGCACCGGGCGAGTTTTGTCGTTTGCGCTTTTAGATTTGGCGCGCAAAAAAATAGCTGGATTAATTTTTGCGAGAGAGCTTTGCTGTATATATACGTCGTGGTTAAATGAATGAAATCGTGATGGTATAAACTGTATTAAAAGACACGAAACAGGGATGAAAGTTTATGTCATAATTTGATCTGCGACACTGCGGTCGCGTTCTTTTTTTTCTTTTCGTGTTCAATAATACTATTTGATTCCCTTAAGTAAATGTTGGGTTAGTGTTTGATACATTTTTCATTCGTTATTGTTTGAAATAAAATTTAATTCAAGGAATAAATATTAGAGTATTCATTTCCAATCGAGGTTCAACAATGTTTCAGTATATGATTAATTAATTAATTAATGTCTCATTAATTGATATCAGACGTTATGCTTATATTTTAAGATCCGTTAACTATTTAAATCTGCCAGCTTCACCTGTCAGTCTCTCATCATTTTATTATACAAAGAATCATCCAATGAACATAATTATACTTATATTCGCTTACATTGCACCAAAAAATATACATTCATAATCCAATTATTACTTGATGTAATTTAAAAGCAATCTCAAAACCGTGCTTTATATAAGTTCACTCTTCCATCAACGAAAATCCGCTATTTTCAAATGAACAAAACTTCATTTCAAAGACCACCATCCACTGCTTCAATACTAATATTTTTTCCTACACCTCCTCCCTTACCCCATCTCCCCAATTAACACTTAAACAGCACCCAATCATCTTCCCAAAAAGCTCCAAATACCACTACACCCATAACATCACGAAGAAAAAAAAATAACAGCGTCAATCTCCCCACCTATATACCTCCGATCAGAGCGACCGGAAAAGGCCTTGAACGCGCTCGGACGGGGGTTAGTTTAAAAGCGCATAAATAATCTTGCTACCAGGAGAGCGTGTGTGTGTGGGCGATCATCGCTGGGGCATGTGGCACGCGAGGTCGCGTCGATTAACATTTTTCACAGCGCGCGCTCGCTCGACTCCAATCACCGCGCGACGTCGGCCGCATATTTAAAGCGAGAGAGGCGAGCTATACATATATACAGCTCGTCCGACTTATTGATAGTCCTAGCAGCGAGGAGAGAGGTGATTTCGTCGGCGGGCCGCTGCTGAGACTATTTGTCAGGTGTCGGAGATGGCGCGTCCTAACGAGGCTTTATTGCCGTGTTCCTTGTTTTTTAGCCTGGCTCGTCGGTGGGCGGGAGTCGAATAGTAATTAAGCGGTCGGCGCGTGTAATCAGTGGGGATAGGTTGTTTTAAACTCTAAGGTTTCTTTGGGTAGATATTCTGCTCTGTGTATATTATTCAACGAGTAAAAGTATTTTTGCGATTATAGACTTTCGGTATATTATATATAACTTTACCTTATAACAGTGTCTCATAAATAAGGAAACGATAATTTAACGCATATGCGAGGTCTAAACCCCCCAGTGCACCGAAATTTTAAGCAAAGCGCAGCAGAAGCAGGAGCATCCGCTTTCTCTTCATTTTCCCTTCTGTTTCTCTTTGCTCTCCTCTTCCCCCCTTCCATTTTTCCTCCTCCTCTCTCTTATACTCAGCTCCCGTTCTTTCCTCATGCAGCTCGCACAGCAGAATGAATCGTTAGAGATTACAGCGAGGCGTAAAAGAGAAGTGCGCATCCGGGAGGAGAGGAAAGCGAGCGCGATGTCACGACTAAATTGCTTATCTCGAGGCGCTTGTCAACCCCTATTAAACGCGCTGAATGAAGCTATCCTCTCTCTCTTTCTTGGCGCGATTTTCATCTCCGTCGGTCTTTCTTTTCTCATCGTCGCGCGATTATCAGATTTCCATTTGGGATTGTCTCGTTGGCTGCGCACTGGATTTTGTATATCTATAATTATATTGGGCTATATTAGGTTGCGTAACGTGTCACAATGCTCGATCCCCGTATTAGGCTTTACTATAGTTACGCAGCATGTTACGTATATATCGACGTTGTTAATTAAAGCGATCCCGGCGTATGTACACGACGGTAATTTGAAAAATTCCGGGAAATCGTGATCTAAGGATTAAGCGAGAATTCACCTTGAGAATTGATTTCACCGCGCTTTACGAGGTATTAAGATTATGCGGCTAATAAATAATTTCGCTGTAGTTCGTTTTATGAGTATAACACTTTATACACTAGTTTCGTAAATTGATTTAAATTTGCAATCAGAAAATCAGTATCCGACGCAGTAAATTAATAATCATTGATGGGAAATATATATAACGCGCGCCGTGTGAAATATGAACGCGGAATCCTTATTATGCGCTGGAAATTCAAGCTTTCAGCTTTATAATCAATTTCCGCACGCGCGCGCGGGCTGCACTGATCAACTTTAGCCGAAAATCGTGCATTAATAAAGTGTGGTTTACAGTGCAATCAGAAATTTCGAAATTTCAGCCTTAATAACGAGATGGAATCAATAACCATATTTTCGCTGATGCTACACGCCTTTTCCTACATTTTCATATTAAACCTATAAATTTAGAGTAATTCTCCGTTTAAAAACGTATCACATACATTTTGAAAAATATATTTATACGTTCATGTTCATAAGTAGCCTTTCATATTTTCTCGTCCATTTTCAAAACGCGGTGAACAACATCTGCGTCGTACCTGTTTTTTATACTCCAATGTTTCCAATTTTTTCCGAACGAAAAACAATTTCGACAAACATTTTACACTGCAAACAAAGAGCCTTTGCGGGCTCACCTTCGTTCGATCCACGCCCCACCTTCATTTTTCAGCTACCCACAAAGGTACATCTCTCTCTACAATCCCTCACCCCCGCATATACCACTGAACGCGCACCACGTGTGCGCCGCCCCCGCGCGTGTATTAACGCGCGCACGTGACGTAAAGCACAAAGTATCGATGTAACCCGAGGTTAGCGCTCACCCGCGCCCCGTGTTTATTAGCCGTTCCGGCGCGCGCTTAATTTATGATTACGATCACCGCTGAATCCTCGATATATATTATACACGTCTGATACCGGCCTTTTTTTCGAGCTGGAAATTTTCGCATTTTAGGCGGCGTTATATTTATCGGTCGCTGACGCCTGGATTAGGCGTTATTGCGTGCCCTCGTGATGTTTTAATATCGCCCGTGATATTCTTTTTTTACGCGTTTAAAAGTACAATACTATGCTGCTGAATAATATTTGCGTTCATTTCGAATGGAAATTTACACTGCTGTTCTGTTTTATGGGTGGATTTTGTAAATATTAATAATGGACGGGAGGGTTTTTAATTATGATATGTCCTGAAAAGTATAAAATAAATACATTCGGAATAGCTCTCTCTACATTTTATGCTTTACTGAAAGGACGTGTGACGTCAAAAGAGCGTTGTAGTAAAAGACACATATAGCATTTTATGGCATTTTTCTTTGCACTATACTTTTTACGCCGGCATCGCATAATACGAAGGTACGGGAGGTATCATCGAGAAAAAATTTGAATTAAAAATTGTATTTAGGAAGAATGTTTTATATGTAAGTATAAGATGTTAAAATTGTAAAACTTTAGAAAAGAATGAAACCGAGGCTTATACACTGGGATCCAGCGCTCGTGTAATACCGTATGATTTTATGAAGAATTTTTTATGGAGATGTTAAAACGTGCAAACATCCTGCATTTTAAAATTACTTTGGAGCCTGTGTACATTTTCTAGAAATCCGCGATTAAACCGTCAGTTCAAACGGATTTCTTTCCGTTTGTCGCTGTAAATAAATCTCGTTGATATTAAATTCCTTTTACTGTGGCATAAGTAGTAATGCCACTTTTGCTATTCTCCAAAAAATAAACACGAAATAGGATTCTGCGTAAAGGTCGAAACGAACTTGTAACACTTTGGGAATACATTATTAAATTTTCAATCACCATAAAAAAATTGAAAATGCTTTTAAAGGGCTTACAAAAGAAGCCTTTTAGATACTATAAATTTTTAAGTAGATTTAGTATATACTTGTAATATAACATTTTTGTAAACTTTGATTTTTTTTTTCTATTGTTTAATGGATGCTACTTTTAGCAGTTCCGTTTAAAGTTGCAATTTAAAAAAAATTTAATGGATCGTGACTTTTAAGATTCACTATAATTCCAAGAAGTATAAAAAGCTAGTCAACGGTGTTGATCCATTAACGGTAAAGGTTAATCATCCCATTTTATATAAATACGAAGAAAGAAATATTTAGAATGACGTGAAAAATCCTCTCGTAAATATATAAAAAATTTCATTAATCTATTATTAAAGATGTAGTATAATATTTTCTATAAGGTCCGACGATCTTCATAGAACGGTTTTCAATTTCAACACGCCACTCGACTCGACTACACGCGAAAAGACACAATAAGTAGCGCATAAGAAATAATTTATCAAAGCGTCAATAAAACGACACGTCGCTAAGCCTTCCATTCGCGCAGATCAAATTCACCGTCCTCCACTCCCAACAACGAAAAGACGATACTTGCCGCTGCATCCTCTCAATCGGCTCTCCAATTTTCCTCGCGCAACACACACAAGCTCTCACCCCCTCCCTTTTACGCAACAAAGCTCCGCGCACTCTCTCTCTTTCCTTTCTCTCTCTCTCCTAGACTGAAAACAAACGCCTCGGCGTTTCCGGCTTGGCAATTTCGCCCCGCCGTCGCCGATTGCGAAAATCCCCGCGTCTCGAGAGCTGCTGCTGCTGCTGCCGGGAGATGATGTCAAGTCGACGTAGACTCTGGCGCGTGCGCCCACTCTCTCTCTCTCCGGTATACAGTCGAGGACTCTCCGAGTTTCCTTGAGTTTCGGCGTGTGCACGCTTCTTGTCGTTGAGACGCGCAGTACAAGGGACTACACACTGCTATAGTCCGTCGCCCATTAATTCCGATGCACTATTTTCTCAGCTGTCTGCGGGGGGAGGAGGAGCGTATACATACGAGCGAGCTTTAGCGATTCCGTCGGTGCGTATGTGTAGGTACTTATATGAGGAGCTATTGTTTTCGAGGCGATCTTTTTTGCGGTTGGTGTGAAATTTTGTTGATAAAACTCAAAGCACTTACGATATAAAAATGTGACTTAGGGAATAAAAGGAAACATTTAATAAAATATCGTAAAGTAATATAGGTCAAAAGTATAAGTATAAATTTGAATTGTATATTCTTCATCAATCATAATACAGTCACACTCTGGCGGTATATATATATTTCAAGGATGATACAATAAAAAAAGAAGCTTGAACTTAATAAATACTTCCTTTCTACATTAACAGACCCTGAGCTGAAATTCATAAAATTTTTATCAACTTATAAATATTATTTTAATATTTTTAGTATCCACGATTATTTTCATTATTTTATTATACATAAAAATAACATAATCTGCTTACTATTATATACGCAGTAAGAAAATTTTCTTGCCGCGCGTATAATATTTTCAGCCTTAAATCTGAATTATGAAAATACGAGATATTATTAAGCATAAAATACCAAACTTCACATTCCTATATAGCCCCCGACAATACATACCATTATTTTCATAAAGTCGCTGCATTACCAGGCTATTTTCTCCCGGCGTATTGCCTCGCCGGTATATATATATATATATAATACATCTCCTCGATATAAAGAAAGTCGACGGCGGCGGCTCTCGACAATTCTCGAGTGCGCGCACACACATATACGCGCGTAGAGGACAATATATCAATACAATTCGCATAGCGCATACCCACACAGGCGCGATAAAAGTCAGGCGTCGCGGCGCATGCAGATATAGGGGGGCCGCCGAAGGGAGGCGCAGAATCAGCTGACGCCGCGTGCGCGCGTCAGGCAGGCTTTTCCGCGCGCGAATATCGAGGAGAGAGAGAGAGAGAAAGAAAAAAGTCTCTTGTCGTCCTTATCGCTCGCGCGAGGAAATAGACGACGAGGCGTCGGTGGAGACACTCGGGTTATCCCCTCCCCCCTGTCTCTTCCCTTTCGGAAAGGATTTCTCCCGTCTTTCCGTCGCTTTATTTCACCGTGTTCCAATAAAATGATGATTCCCGCCCGCATATCGAGCGTGCACCCGTGGCCCGCACGTGTGTCTGTGTGCGGCGGGTATGAGTTGGTATGTGTATATATGCGGATATTCGCGCAGCCGTTGCGCGGACTGCTGCTGACTTTCCACTCGACGCGGCGATTATCCATATGGAGGGCCTCCTTCCTTTTTATATGCGCGCCGACTGAGAGAGAGAGAGGAAACCCCAATGGAGCGCGCGGCACAGATGCGTTATTCGAGCTTTTCGCTGGCGCAATTTTGCATGGAAATGCGGGAAAACGGGATTTTAAATTTTCGTTCGAATTTAATTGATAAAGTATGTTAATTGTTGTTCTATATAGAGCTTTAATGCCTGGAATTTTTATAATTGATAATTAGTAAAGGTGGTTATGTATTTCATTAATATTAATTAATGGATATGAAATTCTTGTCTTTTTTATATTAAAAAAGTATAGTTAGTATACTATAAAGTCGAAGAATAATCTACATTTACAAATGAATATGTAATTTATATTACCTTTGTAGAATCGAGTGAGTTATACAACTTCACATAATGAGATATATCGTTTTATTCAATTCGTTTGAAATCCAATTGGACGTGTATTCTTTTCCCACCATAAAGCACTTTGCACACTTAATATTTATGTATTTCATTAATTCGTTGAAATGTTAAGTACAACAAACGATAATACGATTTTTCTTCAAATCATTTTCGACTTATCTTGATTTATGTCGGTATTTCAAATATAAACTTGTAAAAATTTGAATAACTTGCTGCAATAAATTAACGGAAGCTTTTATTTATGCGCTATATTGATACTGCAATATAACATGTATCTAGATCAATAACGAACTGAACCAGTTTCGAAGAAGTTAATATTATACTTAATTAGTAAGTTTAAGGCCCTTAATGAGAAAGTTCACTTTACTTGATTAATCACTTCGTTGGCGGAGCGCGCGCAAACTCATTGCAAGATGTTTTGAGAAGCTTAAAATTTCCTTATTTATATTTCATTATGGGCAAAAAAGCATGTTCCCACTGCTAATTGGCAAAGTTGATAAACATAACGCAGAACCTTTCCATCTTCGCGTAAATAAGGACACCTATATATAAAATGAAAAAAAAAGGAAAAAATGCGACAAGGTACGATAATAACGAAAAAATGAAAGAGCAGAAAAGGAACTGCAGCAGCACTTAGAGCGCGAAGTGGATGGAAATAGCGAGCATTCCTCGAGTAATTTGCGTAACGCTGCACTTTCTCTAAATACAGCCCGATGCATAATTCGCTTAATAAATCGATGGAAAAGTCGCTCGCTCGCGTAGAGGAGCAGCGGGGGGGACAAAGACGGCGCGAGGCGAGAAACAAGCTTTTGCCCCGCGCGTTTACGCAAGAGAGCTTACATAAAGCGCCGAAGGACGCGCGCGACGTTAATCCTGGCGCGTTTGTTCAGGATTTTCCGGATTTGTGAGCGCGCCGGCGTGGAATTCGTCCTACTTTGCGATTACACCATTGCTTCTTTCGCACCCCCGCGCTCGGGCTAATTCTTTATTTTTTGTTCTGCGCTGTTCCCGGAGGCTTAATTTTTTCGCGGAATCCTCGCTTTAATACCGTTTTGCAGGTTTTTCTCGGTGTTTTACATGTTGCGTTAGTTTGAGCTGGCAAAAACGTTGCAAAGAATAATTGTGTTACGGGAGAAGGTAGGTTGCCTAGTTTTAAATGAAAATTCAATAACTTTGTAGGGAGAATAATTTTGGGGTAAAAATGTTTACGTTTTTAGCATAAGTTTATGATATGAACTTTCCGTTTGGTGTAACTTTATCGTAAGTTGTCTAATGAGGCTTTCCCAAACTTCGAATTATCAGGCAATTATACGTTTGCCAAAACTTTTTCCAAAGGTCATAAAAATTTACTTTTTCTATGCACGTAAATTTGTTTACGTGGGTGAAGTACAAGTATATATATTTTTTTTCTTGAGATTTAGAATTTGATGAGGCAAAAAAAGGCTGCATTTAAAAGTTTAAAATAGATGTTATAAACGACAGAATCTATTTTATTGTATATATCATGAGCATGTATATAATTGCAGCCAATTAAACTACACAATTAATTGACGAGAAAAACTAACCCAAGTATAAGCAACAGACATTTTTGTCATTCTTTCTAAAACTGCAATTTTGAAACAATCTCATCGTGAAAAATCAGAGCAATAATCTTAACACCCTATACATCATACTAAAACTATAATTTCACCTCCCATAAAAATATACTTCCCTACGACTACTTCTCCGAAACAATACATCGCACGCCGTAAACCCAGATCACGCTCTTTCGCAAGCGGGCAGCATAATACAAATTATGCAACAATGTTTTAACGGCGCAAGCGCCGCCGCCGCCCTCTTAAAACAATCTAAGCAATCTAACGATAATTACTCGTTTAACGAACCTACAACTGCATCGCACTCGCTCGCATGCAGAGGTCAGCGCGCACGCGCGCGTAACGAGGCTAAAAAGGTCCCGTAATAAGGCAAGTGAGAGAGAGAGGGATAGAGAGGCGACGAAGAAAATCGCCAACGTGGTGCGCCGGCCGGCCGGCAGCACGCGTCCCACGTTTAGACGCATTCTATTGCCATGGCACACACACGGAGACGCTGCAACGAGATCGCATTATCTGTGCGGAGACACGCGTATAGCTTAATTGTGTTTATAAACTTTATTTATAAAAATATGCGTGCACTCAATCATTATTCGTATAGATATAAGTGCTACTGCGGGGAGTTTAAAGTGGAATTTAAATTTCTGTTTGAAGCATATACTAAAAGTCCTTCGAACATTCTACACGAGTTCGGCGATACTTGACTTCTACGTCGTTATAAAATGTTACGTGAAAATGTGAAAAGATACTGCTGTAGATATGTATTCATGTTTTATTTGGCACCCTGAATAACATCCCGATCCTGAAAAAGTTATTGAATCCATAGTTCGATTCCTTTCGGAATTGTTTTAAAAAATACAGCAGTTGAAAAATTGATGAATGCATCGGTTTTTCTATACCAAATCAATCATTTCGAAGGTAAATGAACCCAGTTTGAACAACTAATATAGAATTTGCAAAAACATAACCATAACTTGCAATGTATATATTCTTCATATACAACTACCCGAATTCCCCCTCGAAAAATCTTTCGGTAAATTCACGTACCAGCTCATATTCCGTTTATCAAGTACACTACCACCTGACAAACTCTCGCTCTCTGTTTCTCTCAGCATTTCCGTGCCCTTCCGACCATCGGCTTCGACAGCGAAAATCACCTCTCTCTTCCTTTCCTGCATGTACTCGGTGCAGCCTGCTATTCCCAAAGAACGCGGCTGCTCCACCTCGCAGCACCGAACGACCAGTAAAACTGCACCACGCGAGAAAAGAAGAAAAACGTGGCGGCGGCGTCGGCTGCCGGAGGAATCCTCTTCCTTTTTGGTCGGCTGGCGTGGGGCCAGACGTCGGAGATGAGGTTACGCCGGCGCGGACGCCTCGCGCGATTATTCATGACCAGCCGCAATGCCGTATAAATACGAGCTAGCGCCGGATAGCTTCTGATCGATCTCGAGACCGATGAGTTGAGATACGAAAGTTTCCGCCGCTCGTTAAGGGTATATTAGCTGTGTAGTAGCTTTATTATGTGATCGCGGTGAGGACCGGCTGAGTTCATAGAGTCGTGTTTTGGGTTCATTCGGGGCGGGTGTAATTGTTGAGGTTGGTTGGAAAATAAAAAAGTGCTGCGAGACACGTTGTAAGACTTATTTTGAAAAATATACCAGAATTACAAAACACTCTTTACTCGATTGAGAATAAAATATGTCTTAAAAGTTTTTTTTACTGTTCCCATCGAGAGGAAGTATACTTACATACTTTATTTACTGGGAGTGTAAACCAGTTAGCAAAAATGGATACATGTTTTCACCTACTTGTCAATAAATGAAATCGTAAAGTCGAATATAGAGATACTATGTTTATATGCCGTCTGTAATTCTAAACTTTTTTCTCAAAACAAGGTCATAACAGCAGAGTATCGATTTTCCGAGGAGGCAATAAAAATGCGCGGGGGCCATCAAAGTTTTAAAGTTGATTACTTTTATGACTTACGGTATCCGTATACATATACACACGTCTGTTTTCTTTATAAACAAACTAATAATTACCGAAATCTTTCGCGCAAGAATTTATCGGTTTTAAATTCCAGTACACACAAACTTACTTTACAGATACTTTTATACTTCGTATAACATTTCCTACGTATCTTAACGCTGACGACGTTCAAACTTTCTCCAACGGTTTTTAGATACTTTTCTCGACTTTTAACGCAAAAAACATTGATGACCACCAAACGCAATAACCGATACTGCTCCTTCATACACAAACACACATACACTCTATAAACTAAATACCCCACGGTTAGAGAACGCGAAGCAATTAATTAACATCATCCGTACACACACGCCCCGGTAGCGTCGGGTTCCGCTAAACTATCATGGCGATTAAATCACGACAAAATAAATCCCCTTTTCCTCACCCCTTGGCGAGTTATACATACAAGTATACACAGGACATACATAAACCTCTCTGCTTTCAATCCAATTTAAACGTCCCGGCCTGTTTGCACGTGTCGCGCGCGCGTACACACATATCCTCGCATTTTTTAATTCCGTGATTTCTGCGTAAAGTCGTCTATACCGGCGTGCCGATAAATCGTCCATCACCGCATCAGTCGATATATACTCTGCTCGAAAAAAGTCGCTATTCCGGCGCGTTTCGAATTTTCTTCGTCGCCCACACTCGCCAAACAGCTTCCCAGGCACCGTAGCAATCCGTTTTATTTGCAAACCGTAATTTGTGTGCTCTCTCGCGTCGCGGTGTCTCGAGAACTCGCGTACACACATATACGGGAAAATCAACAGGAGAGAAAACATCTTGGATCGAATTTTTTTTCCCTTCACCGCCGTTTCTGTCGCTTGTGTTACTTCGATCGAGCGCGCGGGTAGGTATCACTCGTGTTTACCCTAGTCTTCTTTGCGGGCCGAGCAATTTCGTTCCGCCCCCCTCGATTTGCCCGTTTAATTTGCAAAATTCACCGCGACGTATAGGCCAGCGCAAACATGCGCCCGCTAGGAGGATATTACGGTTTTGAGTGTGCAAGAGGCGGAGGAAGATATAGTAGATACATCTATACCTGCGCAGTACATGCGCGCGTCAACTGTGTGTGTACAAGTGTGGCAGTAGCGGTGATGTGTTTGCATGATCGCGCACCCAGGCTATTATATGAATGAAAGAGAGCGGAGAGTCACTTTAAGTATTGGCTGTTTTGAAAAAGGTAGGAGGGGGTTGTTTATTTATTTCTACAAGGATACACGGTTCACTTCTTATCAAATGAGAGAAATATTCGAATTTGATTAATTTGAAGATTCATTCAAACTCGAGACATTCTAATAATAACGGCTCGCTATAGTCATAAAGTATATCTCAAATATAAATTAAAGAAGCTGTCACACAAAGTATCGTCAATTTCAGGAAATATAAATTGTACGATATAGGCAATGTTTACTTGCATATACATTTTCAATTTCACAATTTTCTGTATATCGAACGAGGTGACTATTGAATAAACTTGAATTTGTAAGAATTCACCAGCTAATTAAAAGTTAAACTCATACTTATATTATAACGTATACAACTTTCTTATACTTCATGTTTAATAAAAGCCTCCTCTCGTCCGGAAAAATCTCAACCAGTTCTTCAATGAGATCGAAATTTTTGCTACTTTCATTCTCGACTCGCCGCTGTATAATTGACAAATAAAATGCAATCACGCAATATCTCCCTCCCCGCGACTCGTTTTTCATTTAATCTCGATCACTGTAACGGTTTAGAGGTTGAAATATGTTTTCGACAGCGCTGACTGCGCGCGCGACTAGGAGGCGGGTAATTGACGAGCAGAAATTGCATTTCCACTGATCAATTAAGGTGACAGAAACATGCCTCAATTTCTGAACATTTCCGCAAGCCGACGCATAGGTAGGCGACGTTTCAGCTGATATCTAATCCGGCGCTAAACAGCACGCACTTGGCGTACCCGAGATATTCGCTTCGCACCTCGTTGCCACCGCCCTATAGCTCTTTATAAGACGCGAATTAAAATATCTATTTCCTTGTTCGCTCGTAATTAAAAGTAATGGGTGTTATTTAATTTCACTAAATAACATTAATAGGCTGCTGATTTCTGAAAATAAACGTAATATTTTAAATATACTCATTTGATATTCGTTATAATTAAATTTCCACGTATAAATTAATAATATATTAAATGTAAAACGAAAGTTACAAACTTTTTACCAGGAATATCAAATCTCAAACGTTATACACACCGCTAACTCAAAGTGAAATTTACCCTTTTTAATCTTTCACTGCTATATTAGATGCTTATCCTTATATTACCAATTTTGTTTTCTACCTCAAACGTACCGTGTATCAAGCGTTTCAAGAAACGGGCTCTCCTCCGCCACAAAGAAAGCAATCTCTCCTATTGTACATTGCGCACACAGTATAAGCATCGATACAAAATTTCTCTCAATGCGAGAGAGGCTCTTCCTCCTCGAGAGATTTCAATCGCCTGGCGTCTCCCTTATACACACACACTAGAGTCAATACCTGGGGATCATTTTTTAGAGCCTCTCCCTCTACGGGAGATAGAGTGAGAGGAGATATCCACTGCGCACACACTCTCCCACTTTAATTTGCAAATCAAACAGAAAAAGGCGAAAATGGCTGCTCTCTCTCTCTCTCTCTGCCTCCTCTATATCCTGCATGCACATTCGAACGGTCTCCTCTCCATCTCGCATAAATCGGAATATAAAATCAGCCTCGCGCGTAAGGAGCTTACTCTCTCTCTCTCTCTTACTCTCGCGCGAGCTCATAAATAATTAACCGTATCACGCCCCTGAATATACACACACACGCGGGCGCAGCGCACGTCTGTCCTCTGCCGTGCGGCAATCGTGGAGCCAAGTTGCACACGCCCGGGCTTTCCTTGAGTTTTATTCGAGAGGCTTACTTACACTGACGCTCGCGGAAGTTTCCCCTCGGCGAATGTGAGGAGAGGGATTTCACTTGGGCATGTGACGCGCGAGATTGAATCGATTATTGTTGTTTGATGGATAGCGCAAGTTTGGGAAGTTGGAGCGCGACGGCATGCCTTTCTGTTTCTCTTCGTTTTCTTCGCTGGGGAAACGTATTCCCCGGGAATTATACGGGTTCCCGGCGAGTGTGTTTTCCCCGCGCGAGTTTTAATGAAAAAGTCGAGTTTAGGCGGTGATTGGCAGTTGTGGTGGCAAGTGTTAGGGATCAACCGCAAATGTGAAGCGCCTTTGGGTTCTACAACCTTCCTACTTTTTGTTTTAACGTAGTTCCGTGGTTTTCTTTGATTCCAGGAGTAATGAAAAATAAAACTTGTAGTTTTCCAATTGTGGGGTTCGTCAGTTCATGAAAAGCGATAGTTTTTTTAAGCGTTGGTGGTCGTAGTATTTTAATCAAAGATTACTATGACATAATTGAAGGATGAAGTGGCCGAGTGAAACAGCGATATAACTGAACATTTTAAATATGTACTTCGATGTGTACGTCATGTTTTTATTGGCATTTTACGTGTTATCTATCATTTTATACAATATGTCGATGTTCATCTAGTAAATTTTAGTGTATTTATTACTTGTTATAAACAAAAATTTGTTGGATACCGATAAAAAAAAATTCTAGTGTCCCCGCGAGACTCTTTCAGGATAACGCGCGTCTCGATGTAGCCTTAAAACACTTTATCATGAGATATTTATAGTGTTTCGATCGAACCTATAGGAATAGAATATTTCAAATACTAACTTCAAAGTTTTTTTTTAGATAATTTGTTTTTTGCCCATTTTCTCTACTTACAGTAATAAAAAAAAAATTTAATTTTGTCTAAATCTATACGAATTTTTTTATTAGACTACTGATCTAACTACCACTGCCGGTATTATTACTGTAATAAATCGATAAGATACGTTTTTACAGAAATAAATTTTATATATCCATTAGTTGACGGATAAAATTTATCCGTTTCTGAAAGAGGGCGCAGGTTGAAGTATATTTTTGAATATTAAGAATACCAAGATTTTATAATTAAAATAATCTGATATATATTATACTCGAGGAGAGGAGTCGAATACGTAAAATTATGAAATACATTTTGTGTATTTTAATTTTTGATGGGGTATTTTCTATAAATGATTGAACTAAGCTTACAGATTGAAGAACATAATTCGAGAGTTGATATTCTACGTATCGATCGCATTAATCTCAAATTCATTTATTACATTATTGCCATATTCCAATTTCTAAACGACGAGGGACCACCAGCTAACACAGAATCAACACACGTTTCCGTTTCCTCCTCCTCCGCGACATCCATCGCGCTCGATTGAATTCACCTCTCGCTCTATACGGCAAGCAGCAGCAGCCGCTCAATCGAAAATAATAACAACTCGGATTTCACGCCCGGGGTAATCTCCAGACGGAATAATAATATCTGCCGCGAGGCGCAAACACCTCGTAAAGAACCGCAAACAGCCGAATAAAGCTGCTTTATCGCGACGCGGCGGCGGCGGGGAAAAAAACAATCTTCTAAATTCTCGCCTCTCTCTCGCCTATCGAACTCCCGTGCAAATACCCTGCCAGCGCGAGAGAGGCGCGCCGGCGCGAGCTCGTAAGCCGCGATAAATCAACTCGATTTGTCATCCCTTTCCCACTCTTGCTCTAGCCGAGAAAGAGAGAGAGAGGACGAGAAAGAAGAAAAAAAACGTATATAGTCGGATGGAGTCTGTCCTCTTGGATTTAGCAGGAGCGCGAGCTGGCTACTTTTTTCGGCATCGACTATACTCTCGCACGCGGAGATGTCCTGTTCTTCTCTATAACCGGCGGTTCGACGAATCCGACCGCGGAATTTTTATTGTTACCACATCGGGGCCCTCGAGAAATATCATTTCACGCGGTGGTGATAAATATCCTACCCCGGATAAATTAGACGTATAAATGGGATCATTTTGTCACGGATTTCTTCATTTTTTTCTCTTTTGGGCATAGATTCGTTCGAGAGTGGGCTTGGGTTCTTTGGAGATAAGGATATTAAAGCGACGCTTAGAGATGTTTTTTACGATGCGGCGAGAGCTGCGTTTTTAAACCTTCGGAGAATGATTTCGTGTCGTTGCTAATGATTCGTCTATTTTATTGCACCGGGATGACTAATTCTGGTTGAAAAAAACGTTGAAGTAATTTTACGTAATACTGAGAATAAAGCGAATTCATCGATGAAAGAGCAGATTTTATGTGCGGTTTGAGTCTGAATCAAATTTTTAATTTTAATTTAAATAACAAAAATGGAATTCAGTATTAAATTTACCTTCTAAAAGCGAAAAGTTGATTGCTTAATATAAATCAGCGCAGGTACCGGTTGAATTTAAAAATATATTAAAATCATTAAAACATATATTTAAATCTTGAAATTCCAATAATATTACATAATTTTCAGCTTGTTTTTAAAATGAATATACTTATTTAAAAAACGGGAATCTATAATATGTATGCTTTAGCGGCCGATGGCTGATTATGGTTTCATCAAGCATTACTATTGCATATATTATACGTAATTTCTGACGTATATTTGCTCTCCATTCAATATTATTAATTATGCCTACAGTATCCGATCTACAGTCAATATACACCCGTCACAATATTTGAGTACCTCTGTTACACATTTCAATATCTAACCACTACTCTTATTCATCTATACACATACACGTACAACTACACCAAAAATACAGCCGACACAGCCGCGTGCATGGTCTTTAATCCAATAATACCTGTTACGCCATATCAAAAACATCCATTACGCAACATCAATCACCGCGCGCGTATACGATCGATTCCGAAAAGCCGGGCGTTTCGCGAAATCGAGGGAGACTGAAAAACGCGAAACACAACCGAGTCTCGTCCGCTCTTTCCTCCATTGCGACGCGCGCACGAAAAAAAGCTGCTGCTGCACGAGGGATACGACAAAGCAAATAGCCGCTACCGGTGTAGCAGCGGCGACAGCAGCAACTCATCCCACTTCCTCTCTCCCGGGGAACTGTCCAATTACTCAGAGATCGACGTCCGATAATGAAATACAAGCCCGTCATATCCTCCACGGATGTATTTCGTATGGGTATATGGGTTGTCGCGGGGGCGGAAAACGTTATGTAAACTCCTCTCTCTCTCTCACTCAGTCCAAGCCATGAGGGGATTCTACTGTGCACACCAGCGTATGTATATATGTGTAGACATACGTGTGTGTGGGAAGAGCAAAAAGAATGTCCACGCGGGAGTATAAAAAGCAGCACGCAGGTATATATACGGTAGAAGGAAAATATAAGGGAAAAAGCGGCAGCAGACGCCGACGACGACGGCTAGGCGCCCGCGCAGAGGGAATTGAATGGCGCATTATGGATTGAAAGGGTATATATTCTTCTGATTTTATTTGATGCTAATGCGCGTCGCTATATGAATGCGTACGCCATTATAGATACTTCCGTTTGTTTTTCCATTCGCGTCGAGATATGTCAAAGAAGAACTCGCCTTTGCGCAATGTAAAATTGCAATACTTCCTGGACATCCATTGTGGCTGCAGTATAATAAAGTACGTTATATAGATATAGGAATTATTGTTTGAATTTCGCGAAGCCAAAGAAAATATATGGAAAATGTTATAGGTATACGGCTTCTCGAATATAATGAAAAGAGAGAGAGAGAGAGATCGTTGGGGAAAATGTTGGTTAATCAATTTCGTTCGTATAGAGATTCCACGAAACCGGCCTGAAAGCAAGAATAACGAACCTATTTATACTATCCGTTGTTAATTATGTATTGTAATAGTTGTGTAAAAATAGAGGTACAAAGTAGACGTGCCGGCACGTTATTCATCAGCGGAAATGCGATTATACCTAGCGGCTTTAGAGGCGGTTTAAGTAGTTCAGTCGCCGTGTATATAGCCTCTTATGGACGACCGGGTCGGGCGTGTGTGTATCTGTATAGGTATACGATATGTATACGTACGCGCGGGGATATATCCGGTGGTCGTCCGTGTTTTTACAGCAATTACCTGTTGTCATAGTAAACAAGCGGTGAACGGCTGCCCGGAAAAAAGTTCTATTCTTAATTATCGTTGTATCGGTCATTCGTAGGTAATTTTTCCTTTATTGAATGTTATGGTATCGAGTTTTTAAGCGTAATAGAATGGGTAATAATTTGAACGCTATACACTTAGACCTTTTTTTCTCTATGATCAAGACTACAGTGTATTGATAATAAGGGGTTGTTTTTTTAATACATTGGAAATAATTGATGAATAGTAATCAAAGAGTAGAGACTTGATAAAAAATTATGAGAAATCCTCGGTAACTAATTATTCTGTTAAATATGCGAAACATTTCTATTTCTTCTTCAATAAAAAAAAATCCAGATTAATTCCTACGAAACTCGAGGTGGTAAAAAAGTTACTTACTGGTATGTCGGGTGGAACGGTTCCAAGCTTTTTTCTTGATCTTCGTTCTTTCAAGTACCTATATATATTCTACGAAAAATTCTCATCTTAACTATTTCTATGACTATTTATCTTATTTTTCATTTTCGTTTAATGTTTAACCTATTGAGCAATTAAATTTAGCATAAATTTTCAACTTGAAGTCGCAATAATACAACTGCTCGTATATTTAGCGTTATTTACTCACAATCCACGTCGGTAAATTTTTACGGAACTGAGTTACGTGACGTTTGCTCAACAAATCCAGTCTGAATTTTTCAGTAAAATTGCTGTACCATAGACTTTACAAACGATTTTTTGTTACTGCAACTGCAGTCAAAGTAATTATTTACCTAACCCATCACTTATGTACACTTAAAAATTAGCCTCGCAATAAAATCCACACAAAACCCGAAACAATCACCCACATACATACACTCGCACTATACCCTCGCGGAATAAAAAAAGCCAACTCTATAAAGGCCGAGGGCTTACGCGAAAAAAGGGGAAGCGCCGAAGGATGCAATAGAATTAGAAAGACGCGCGCGGGGGGGAGGGAAACAGAGAAGTATAAAAGAAAGAAACTACAGCCCTACCCGGGCAAAAAAGGCGGAGAAGAGAGGCGGAAAAAGAAGAAGAAGAAGAAGAGGAAGACACGCGAGTATAGGAGAGCACTTGCGGAGACTAGCCAAACTACTCCTCCTCCTCCTCCCGCACTCGTGCGGCGAATGTCTAGACGCGGCTCTGCGGCCACGGGTAGTTAGGCGGCCTATACGCTGCTGTTTGCCCGGCTGACACACACACACACAGACACACGGTGTACACCAAAGTGCCTCCAGTCTCTTTTTCTTTCGCTCCTCTTCTCGCGTTTTCTTATCCTCCTTCTTCGGCTCTTCTCTCTTGCCGGGATAGTTCTTCGTTTTGCGGTTGCGGTGTATATATACATGCTCGCACGGAGCTTGACGGATTACGGGCGCGATTGTTTTCGCGCAGTGCGTTCACGCGAGGGAAGAGACGAGCATTAGGTGCGTTTCTGCAGCGGCGTGGCTTTTAATCCGGATTTAACGTTGTATTTTGAATGAGCCGATTTGCGCGCGCGCACTTCTCACTGATTACCGCCCATTACGCTTGATCGATCGGTGGTTAATATTTGACGATCGGCAATACTCTCTTTTGAGCGAGTGCGACTGCTGTGATATATAGAGACTAATTTATGTGTGTATTTGTGTTGACTGGCGGAGGGAAATCGTGAAAATTTTAGGTCGAACCATTTGTTGAAACATAAATTATGGGTATTTATATAGTGCGTTAATGTAGGTTGAATATAATAATATTATGTCTTACTATTCTATATAACAACGAAAAGTCGAAAAATCATAATCAAATATACGTCATGATGAAAACATCTGGTTATCGAATATCAACAGTTTTAAATACAGGGGAAAAAATCGCTGACTAAATTTTGGACTTTCTTCATTCAAATTGTTTTTATAAAGGAGTTTAATTTCCTCGAATCTCTTTTGTTCAGAAGCACAAAATCTCTTTGTACTAAAAATTTCGAAAACTAAATTTTTTCATTATATATTGGATGCCACATAACTCTCGAAACCAATATCACCAGCTCTCCCTTCTACACCCGACTCCCTCGAAAAACTTCATCTTCAACATCGCTCTCCAAAATCCAAAAGCACACGGCCCTCTATCCCGGATCCAACTCTCGCTCTCTCTGTAGATCCATTGACCCCGGACTACCGACGCATACACACACACGTACACTCGTGCGGGGGCAAACACCTTAGACCGGAGACTGGAAACCCGAGACTAAGGAGCTCGCACGGCGACTATAGGTGCGCGATAAAGCGACTCGCCTGTAAAACCCCCCCTGGATTTTAGGTTATGGTAATGCGGATAGAGAGGAGATAACGCTCCGGGGCTCAAGGTCTCGAAAAACTACCACCGTCGTCGTCGTCGGGGCGCTCCTTTAAAGATCGCGGTTTTGGAGCGGGGAAATGAGTTTCCCGTGTAAGCGAGGGATTCCCCGGCGGAGACAAACTGGGATGAGCGCGCCCGCCCGTGCGGCTCGTAAAATTTCCGAATCGAATCTCAGCGCCGGCGGGAGAGGAATTCCGGTGTGCACGTAGCTTTTAATTTTTCGTCTCGATCACAAAGGCAGCGAGTGAGAGCGTATTGCGTTTTTGGATGGACCTATCCGTCGTACGTGCTTTGCCGATGTAATTTTAGACGTGACGCGCGGGTAAAAGCGAAATTCCTCGCTGAAGTCTTTTTTTTTTGCTTTTTTTGTCTTACCTTGGTATGGAATTTTATTTTATGCGCCTTTTTAGTAGTAAACTATAATTTCGAAATACTTTACTTTATTTAAACAATTTTCTAATATATTTTTACAAATGACGATTCTTACCTTTGAAAATTATTCTTTATTAAAAAACTATCGATATATCTTTTTAAAATGATTAGTTACATTCATGCTCGTTTACTAAAGTACACAACAACTTTTCCCTTTGATTATAGTTATTTTGATTAAGAATTCTGTAATTTTATTATCATAATAACAAAACCGCTGCCAAGTCATTAATTGTAGTATCTTTATCAGACAGTATAGTAATTTTTCCAAAACTTTTTTTCTCAGTGTATGTATTAATAAAAGTCAAATAACCCATCACGAACCCGTCATTAAGGGGGCTAGGCACCTTTTTTTCTGAAATAAAAAAGTCATATTTTAATACATAAATATAAACTAATTATATCCTACTTTTTACACATAAAAGGGGGTATAAATT